>VKOC01000002.1:41020258-41088851 GCA_009364415.1 Spea multiplicata | reverse complement strand
GTGGCGCCCTGTGCGGTTGCACAGGTCGCACACCCCAAAGGCCGGCCCTGTCTGACCTCACTGCTGAGCTATGGGACATCATATCCCGCACACTTCAATGAGGTCGGATGCACCGTGATGGAGGCCTTCAAGAGAAAGGACCTTGAAAAGAATGGTAAGTGATGGGGAGAGTTGGTATATAATAAAGGTAGAAAAAATGCTGAGATAAAGAGAAAGATATAGGGGAGAGATAATGAGGGGAGAGATAGAGAGAAGGGTGGAATGGGAGATAATGAGAAAAGAAAGGGGATAAGGAAAGGGGGAGGACAATATGAAAAAGGGGATTGATAATGAATAAAGGAAGAGGTTTGGAGAAAGGGGAGAAATACGGAGAAAGGGGAGAGATTAGCTAATGAGAAGAGTGATAATGAGAGATGGAGGGAAAGAAGAGAGATTTGGAGAAAGGAGAGAGATAATCTAGTGGATTGGGGAAAAATCTGAAATGTTTAGATAGCTTTTGTGCCCAATGGAGACTGGTTGCTGTAAACAGTTTACATAAAATTGAGGCCTATCCATTATATAATGTTAGTTCATTGACTCAGAGCAGAAACTTTTCATGATGTTTGAAGACGTCAGAAATGCCAATGCCATAATAGCATCACACTTTTGTAAGCATCCAAGGTTGGTCTGTTCATCAAGTGAAATTCAACTGTACAATACAAGAGGTTTTAGAGAACTTATGTGTTCTAAGGTTGGAATGAACGTACCCTTAGCAAACATTTAGGGCCAGTGCTCCTTATAGCCAAGGTAGGCCCTGGCCTAGAGCACAAATAGCTTGGCTGTGCTTTCTCTGCAGCGACCTGCTACTGAAGGTACAGGGCCTATTGGGGAGAGCATTGCTGAGCAGTGGAATATGTCATATCCTGGTGCTCAGCATTACTCACCTTGCATTTCACTGCTCCCTCTCAATGCAGCTGAGGGGTGGGGAAAAGGGGGAACAATATTGAAAAAGGGGGATTAATAATGAATACCAGGACAGAAAGGGAGAAAGAGGAGAGATAGTGAGGCATTTGGAGAAGGAAGAGAATAGATTATAGAAAATGAGAGGAGAAAGGAGTTTCAAAGGTGAAGGTGAAGACAAAAGAGAAAGGAGGCTAAAAGGAATAGGGGGAGCGATAAATAAACTAGAGGAGAGATAAACAGAAGAGAGGGGAGATAAACAGAGGTTTGTTGTATTCCAGTCTCGGGTCTCCTCTCAGCCTGACTCAGACACACCAGTTATTAACCTTTTAGTAATGGATGGACTGTCAAAATACACAGATACTCTATCCTTACAAGTGCCTGTCCATAAACACATACATAAACACGCACATTCACACTTTCCCTTATACATAAACATCCTGGCTAACACTTGCCCTTGTATGCACACACTTGCTTGCTTTAACATTTTCAAAACACAAGCACACTGTCACGGACGATACTTACCCGGGCAACGAGTAGCCATGCACATGCTGGTCAACGTATCCTCTAGCCGCGTGGTCTGCAGGAACAGGCAAGAAAGTGTTAACAGGTAAATTACAGGGGAAGCAGGGAAACAAACTGCCAAGTTGCTTTTAGAGACTCCAAACAACAACAGAGCACCTTGGAAAAGGTGGCAGTCATTTAAGTAGTCTCAGGAGGCCCCTAATTACCTGCCCAGTTTCCGGGACACGGTCCCTTTAAGAGTGCCGGCTTGTCGCGGGCACAAAGCACTTGTCAGGATCGCGTGGCTGAAGGATGCGTTGAGTGGTGGGTGCATGGCTGCCCGCTGCCCGGGTATTTCTTTTTTCTTAATCTCTTTTCTTTCTTTTCGTCTATCTTCTTTGTCCTCAGCTTATTATCTCTCCTCTTATTCAATATTATATTTGGCACTCACCCTCATCTTTCCCTTGCCTCTACATCATTAATGAGAGTGTGTATAAATTTGTGCCAGTGCATACGTGAGATATAATACATTTGCACTTACACACTCATGCCAACACATGATCACACATACTAACATGCACTTACACATCCAAGCTCACACACATCCACACAACACCTACATAATGCCTTAGTAGTTATATAGCATCCATGCTCACACAAGCATATTCATACACATAAACACGTCCTTGCTCACATACACACACATCTGTGCTTGCACACACACACATACACATATGCTTGCTCACATACACACACATACAAGCTCATATACAGACACACGCATCTGTCCTCACACACACATCCATGATCACACATTTATATGTTCACATGTTCACATCCATGTTCATACATACACATCCACGCTCACACTCAATTACACACACATCTGTGCCCACACACTTACACATACATCCATGCTCACACACACTTACACACACAGATACATGCTCAGATCACATATATATACATGCATGCTCACAAACATTTACACTCACAAAATACTTTCCCCCCATTAATCTGTCCCTCCTTTCATCAAGTGAAACACAACCCAGTCATAATACCCTACATACAAGCCTACTAAACATTAGGCAGTGACCCTATCCTATACAAATGCTACCCTCCCATTGTTGACCTTAGGCTAGTCTGACCACAGACTTCTGAGACCTTGTCTTTCCTATTGCTGGCCACACTGGTTTGCCTTGACTTTTCTCCTGTTTCTGCCCTCTGGTACCATGTGCTTGTTATCTGGCTGACCCTGTTTTCACTAATTGGCTTGTCCTGACTACACTTTTGTCTCCACTGCTCCTTGCCTATGCTAACTTGTGTTTTTTCATCAGTCTGGTCTGTGTGGGTTCCTGTTTGATTTTGGAGAGAATCCTTACAGGTATATATGTGTGTCCATGTTCCTGTTGTACTCTGTATGCCACCTGCAGTGTTCTCGTGGAGGAAAGAGTGTAAGAGTTCTCTTTGAGGAAAGATGCATGCAGTGACATATTCTCACATAGGCCAACTAAGCCTAACAGGGAGGCAATCGCTCCTTTTGGTTGATCAGGATCTCTGTACCGCCACTTTTCTGTGAAGAGGTTAAAAGGGAAATTACCAATCTTCCCAACCAGTACACTAACACTATGGAGGACCATGCCAATTTGACTCACCCTGCTTTATTTCAGGGAATAAAAAGGTGTGGCTGATGTTTAGGGTTACCAAGATGTCCCATACAATGCATATAGTATTACACAGCTGGGTACATACTCTTTTCCTTTCCAAATACACCATGGATACAATGCCAGTATGGTCATTAAATTGTATTAAAATAAAGATACAAATGCAGAGGAGTGGGAATTAAAGGTCATAGTATTATTGACCACTGTGATAATGTATTAAAGTGCTGTGCATGCTGATGCATGGAAGTAGATTCAGTTAGAGTATGTGCTGGAGATTTCTACACTGTAATGACTCACAGTCTTGTTAGTACATATTCTATGAAAAGAAGATTGTGATTGACTCAGATCGGAGCCCTAAAACCGTAAACATGCTTTGCTTTTTTAAGAGGGGTTTCCCCTTTCTCTTTCATCTCTTCTCTCCGTTTTCTTCTCTTTCCTCTTTTCCCTCTTTTCTCCTTTTCTCTTTCTCTCTATATTGTCTCTATTTGATTAGGTATCCTTGCACTCATCTCCCTTCTTTGTCTTTGCTCTTTTTTCTCTCTCTCCTCTTGTTTCTAGCTTATCTCTCTTTTCTCTCTTCTCCTTTTTTTCTTTCTTGTCTTTCCTTTGTGGCACAAATTACCATCAGCTCTAGCACTTGATGTGGATCACAGATCATAACAGTGGGATTTGTTTGAATTTGGGGGGTCTCTATTGGCTATGCAGAAGGAAAAGCATGAAAGCTTGTCAGATAAATGTCCCTTTATCTGAGATATGCGGGGCATCTATGGCACCCCTTTCCCTCCAGTGTGCTTACTCAAACCTCAACTTTACAACTCCCATGTGCTGCTTACTCATGTGGGCTGGTCAGAGGGATACTTCTATGCGTTCTCAACCTTTCCTGCTCCCATGCCTGCTACCTAGTGGAACCTGGGTGCTATGCACACAGTGATTTACATTTACAAACACTGTACCTGCTGATGTGTCTACTAAAGACATAGGCCTCGAGCTTCAGCTTCATCATACATAAGTTATTCATTATACACACTACTGTTTAATGAGGCTATTTTAAATACTTTAGATAAAAAATACTGGATTAAACATGTATTTTTACCATGAGCTCTTGACAGGGTTCCTGTACAAGAATATTTATTTACTATATGGCTTTTTTTACCTTAGAATTGTGGCAAATGTTTGTAACATTATTTCAGTAGGGTAATTTTGTGTTTCGTGTGAAAGTTGGTAAAATGTTGCATTTTCTATTACAACATAGACTCCTTGAACTGTTCAAGTACAATACTTAATGCAGAGGGCAAATCTTATCCAAATCGAAATCTTAACATTTGCTTTGGCAAAAAACCACATTCCCAAATTAATGATAGACTGAACTTATAATAAATTAAAGTCTGTAGGGGCAATTTATGAAGTCTAAAGTTATTTTTAAATAAATGTTTACTGGTACATTTTCAGCTATTTCCTTCCTGCTATAAATGTATGACAAAAATAATTGATAGGTTGTCCGGTTCTTTTAAGGATATAGTATAAAAGTTAGCAAATCAAAGTAAATATTTCCAACTGTTAGTCCTTGACATGATTCAGATCTTACAATAGCCATGAACAGGCAACAGCTTGTCTCTGACTGATTTTTCTTTAGATTTATAGTTGGGGTTGATAATAAATGAGCTGTATGTGATAAACCTTATTCCTACAGTACTGTAAAAGTAATAGCTTAGTCGAAGGCACACTTAAAGGTTATTAAATTGCGCAACAGATCCCCACAGCTCTTAAGAACTACTTATTTGGTTACCTTGCAAAGAGTTCAAAATCTAGCACAACGTTTTTTAAACCTTGCACATTAAGGCACCCAACTTATGTACATATCTACCAGAAACAATTAGAGTGCAGCCTGTGCAAAGAGTGTCATAGTAATTGAGCTGGAATCACCATATGAAGGAGTTTATTAAGGGGGTAATGATTTATGATCTGGAAATCTACAAAGGAGCTGCCATTGGCAGACTATATATACAGCATGGACAGCCCAAAATGTAAACAGTTGTCACGTTAATATGAGTAGTAGGGACTTCACAATGATTGAATTGCTCAGGTGTGCCTGTTTAAATGTTATATGGGCACATATATCCTGGGTTGCACTTAGTGAACATATGTGTTAGCTGGATTAAAGCCAGCAGTAAGGTAAGAAGAAGGGGTAGTCATAGAGCCAAGAAGGGAATTGAAAGTACTGAGAAGACCTTTGAGTTTATGAGACAGAGAAGAGAGAGAACGTAGGGAAAACATGCAAGGGTGAGAGCAGTAGGAAGGTATTGTGATTGTATAGTGCATGAAATCACACATAGACTTCTGCCAAATTTGTTCAGTAGTGTGGGAGCAACGTCAATGATGTCGGGTTAGTGT
Organism: Spea multiplicata; assembly: GCA_009364415.1. Classification (NCBI taxonomy): domain Eukaryota; kingdom Metazoa; phylum Chordata; class Amphibia; order Anura; family Pelobatidae; genus Spea; species Spea multiplicata. Next base: position 41,083,353 of record VKOC01000002.1, on the reverse strand, counting down.
TGTGTGCCAGGGTTGAAAACGTGAGCGTGTTTGAAATAGGAGAGAGAGGAAAGGGAGTAAATTGGTTGAGAATTCCTGAAGATTTAGAGAGCAAAAGTGTCTGGTTAGGCAAGGCAGGGAAGCTAGTAAAAGTGAAAGGCGCATGGGATAAGAGAAGGTGAGAAGAAAGTAACAAAAGAGCAATAAAAATATAGGGTGCTGGTGGCCAGAGAGAGAAAAATCTTCTATTGATAACAGAGAAGACTGAAGATAGCAACATGTGGATTGTGTAAATGGTGCTTGTAGAATTATGGTGATGAGCGTGAAATGATAGAAGAGAATAAAAGGAGTGGCTGTTAGTAGACAAACACAGCAGCAGTTAATGCAAGGATTTTTGCCATTTTGCTGTCCTTGTGGCCCTGCTCCTTTGTGCCTCCCACATGACCTGACCCCCAACACTGACAGCATCTAAGTCTCTAGTGCTTCTCTGTTGCAAACAACTCCATCTGCCTGGCACACTAGCCTAGTGCTGTGTCGCTTGTGCTAGCCAACCCCCTGACATCCCTCATCATCGCCCCAGAGTCCCTTTCTCATAATTTCTCCCCATCTCATTATCTCATCACTCACTTTTTTCACCTCCTTTATGTTTCTGTCCCTTTTCTCCCTATCTCTCGACTTTCTCTTCATCTCTCCCTTTTTATTTACATCTCCCTTGCTCTTTATCACTCACTGTTCTTTTTATATTTCCATACTTTCGCTTTATCTCTCCTCTTTTCTCTTTTCTATCTCTCCTCCTCTCCTTCTTTACCTCACCCTTTATATCTCCTCCTCTTTCTGTTTATCTCCTCTTTCTCTTTATGTCGCTCCCTTTGTTCTCACCTCTCCCCTTTCTCTGTTATCTTTCCTCCTAGTTCCCTTTAACTCTCCCCTATACGCTCCCATTACTCCTTATCTCATCTCTCCCTTTTCCCTTTATCACTCCTACTCTTTGTCTGTTCTATACTACCTATGTCCCCTTTTTAACACATATCTTACCTTGGTCTTGTGGTGGGAGCATGAAATCTGGTTAGAAGGAGATACACTGGCAGGGCAGTCCAATCTCCGCTTTAGGTTGGTGCCTACCTTGCCTATAGGTAGCACCGGCCTTGAGTTAATCAACGTTTCAAAGAGAAGTTCCTCTTTGTCCCTCCTTGCTGTACTCCTTGGTAACTTTCCTTGGTAAACTCCTATTTCCTACTTAGGAAATTGGTACACAGATAGAAAGTGTCTTGTGCCTCCAAAGTCAGTCCAGATATAAGGGATGGCTGCTTGTTAGGACTTTTCCAACTGATTAATTACTCTGCAATAAAATCAGAGACATGTGGGGAAAGGGGGTGGGTAATAGGATACTCATAATTCAATACAGACAAATCAAAGGACAACAAAAGGCATGATACTGATGGAAAGAGTTTGAATACCTAATTAATGAATAAATGAATTAATTAAGCAGGACAGCAAGCAATGATGGAGATGAGAAGCAGAGGTAAATGCAAAAAGGTGGAATACCTGTGGAAGAGATGACAACTTAGTTCCTGATGGTCAATTCTAGTCTTGTCATACCCCTTGAATGTATTGTATGAAGCGCTGAGTAAATTGTTGGCGCTATATAAATAAAAGATAATAATAATACCTAAACAATTAATTAAGCAGGACAGCCAGCAATAATGCAGATGAGAAGCAGAGGTAAACATAAAAAAGTGTGATACCTGTAGATGAGAGAAGAGATGACAACTTTAATCCCTTGCTAAACTCTTATTTAATGGCAATTAGTTAATTGGCGCTTAGATGAAAAAGTGGTCTGCACCTACAAAGGCAATCCATATATATGAATTAGGTTATTTTCCTACTTTCTTGATAACATATGAATGAATTGCCAAAGGTTAGTACAAACACTAATGCATCTAATTTTTTCAAGGTCAGAATTTCAAGAACATACATCTTTATTTACTGTCTAGCTGTATACAAACTTACAAACTAATAAGGTCAATCAATTGTATTCTTTCCTGCATCCTGCCTCATAAACATCTGACCTGTCTCCTGAATGGCTGATCAATCTCCTTCAGGGAGAATGCTTGACCTTTACACTGACCCTTAGGCCCAGGGAGGAGCCACCCTCCCTGTCACCCGCTATCCACCAGTATACCCAAATAACGAAACACACTAGTGCTATTGGACATTAAATTGGCCAAGGCCCCCACTTTGAAGGGTCTCCACATTCCTTTACAAGCAAAAACATAAGTATTATGTAATAACCAGTCAGATACTATACTAAAATCTGCCCAAACATATGGAAATCTTAGGCCAACAACTAAACCACTGCGGACACTGTAGTCAAATCTGTCACTTTTGCTTAATGCCACTGGTCGCTCCTAATCCAGTGGCTTGTGGGTGACAGATCCCCTTAGCAGTCCTAGCCTGTGATGGTTGTAACACTAGCCTCTAACCTATATTACCTTAAGAACCTTGATGCCATCTGGCCCAACTTCTTTACAATCTTCACTGAGAAATCTGACTGCCATTGTGGGGTCAAGAAGGAATTTTTTCCCTGGTTAGTGCAAAATTGGAAAGAGCCAAACTGGGATTTTTTGCCTTCTTTTGGATCAACAGCAACAAGTTAACAGATATAGGAAGGCTGAACTTGATGGACGCATGTCTTTTTTCAGCCTCTATAACTATGTAACTATGTAACTATGTAATACACAGGGACTCTGCCTCTGGGAATTAGTGAAGACCTACAAAGCAAAAGGGGGGGCTGTTATGCCCCACATCATGCTTCTCTATTGGCCACCGACCGCACTGCACCAATATCTCATTTGGGACAAACCACCTGCTGCCCCAGCAAGTCAAAAACAGGGGGAGCAAGCATGGTCATGTCTCCCTTGCGCTTATGCCTCCAGGTTCTCTTTCTCCTGGCTATTGTTATCTGCCAGATTGTTATCTGGTCTATAAATTGTGTTCTGACAATGAAATACTTTAATCTCCTGTGGATAAGGGCATTGCAATTTAGTTGGAGTGACTAAAAACTGTTACTATCAGTGAATGTGCTAATATATCTGGTTGTGTTCGTATCTAAGTGGGTATGTTCTGGTGTGAGTAACTGTGTGTTAATGTTAATGTGTGTGTGTTGAGTCACTTGTGTTGGTGTTAGTGTCTGAGTGGGTGTTAATGTGAGTCTCTGGATGAATGTGCTAGTATGAGTTTCTGTGTGCATGTGTAGTGTTAGTGTCCAGGTATGTGTGCTAGTGCGGGTGTCATATAATTCATGCAGGCATGGTTTTGGGGGGCAGCATTTCATCTTTGGACCCAGGCAGCACAATGTCTCGGGCCACCCCTGGTTGAGACACACCATACATTTTGGTATCAAAGCTTTTGTGTTGAATTATTCACCATTGTTCACTGGATCATGTTTTGCCAGAGTCACGTGATTTCAGACAAAGGACACAGTAAAATAATATTCATACACTAAATTACGTGTAACCAGATAATTAAACCCCACCGGGTGCCATTATAGTAATGGATTGTGACACTGCCTCTGCATTGTATTTCTTTATCTCTGTGCATCAAGAAAAAAGAAACTCTGGGCTAGAAAGGAAGTAAAAATGAACATGCATTTCAATGACATGTTATCAGTCATCATGTACACGCTGACAATTATTTTGTTAATTATGGTTTTTTATGTATATTTTTTACGTAAATGGTATTTTGTGATTTCTTTTACAGATTTACAGATGTGATTGAGAAAATCTAATACAAATATCCTCTACTGCAATTGTAACCTTTTTAAAATAGAAACATATAATCATTGGCAGATAAGAGCCATTCGGTCCATCATGTCTGCCTGTTTGTCTTGCTGTAAAGACACAAACCTTAATTGGTCTTTTGTCCTCAGTCATCTCCCGTAATTAACCGGCCCACATGTGTTATTTATGCCTCCCTAGCTTGATTTGAAGAAGAAGTTATTTTGTCTCATGTGTTAGTCACGGTTGCAGCCTAAAAGATCAGTTTCAAAGTTTGTCCCAGTGCTTGAAAATTGAGGACTGACTTTCCAAATGCATGTTGTACTTGGCAGAATTCTGTCTTGTTCCCCAAGTTTGGAGAAATAAAGGCCCCCCTTCCTCTTGTGGCCATACTGTCATCTAACCTGTCATGAAATATACGTTTCCATTGCTATAATGATAAATCAAACACAATAATACCATTTAATTGTGTCTGTATATGCCACTTCAAGTAAATATGGCGTTCCTGTTTAACCTCATATCATCCCCTACCTATAAGGGCAAGTATTTAAGAATGATGGATGATATCTTAATCAGCATCTGACTCATGTTTAGAGAAACCCCAGCACAGTTTAGATGAAATGACCTAAGGAGTGCACCATAAATCTTTGGGATACTCTAAGCATGTGTTATCAATGCATTACTGCACACACAAAAAATTAATTGTACTAAAACATTGAATCCTCTAGTGAATTAGCAGAGAACACAACAACAACAACAATACCACAATCCAAAATGTGTGTAATTTTAACCTCTTTTGGACAAGTGACATACATATATATGTGTGTGTATCACAAAATACAATATTTGCGCCAAGTGACATACAGTGTATATACATATCACTGTGAAAAGCAAGTATGGTAATGCTGCTGGTAGCCAAGAGATTGGAGTATACCAGCAACAGCCAGTCTGTCTGCCTTCACTGCATGGGATGTTAGAGCAAATCCATTAATTCTTGCCTGTTTCCTGTGTCAGTTAAAGAGAGCAAGAGTCAACAAATGCTACAATCATGATAAAGGTCCGTCTGCATTTAATCACACATAGTGCAGTTGCCCAGACACCTGGCTGCAGAGCTCTGCTTCTTCATCACTGTGTGATCAGCAGGAAGGGAGATGGGAATGAGAACATCTTAGGGAACCACAAATGGTGTAGCTGCAAGGTGGGAGCACTCAGGTATAGAAGAGAAACCAAGATCATTTTAATATGAATATTATGGGGCCTTTAGTCAAAGGTGATGCATTTCCTTGGAGCAACACAGAAAAAGATATGGCATCACATAAGCTTTTGGGACCTCAGTATTATGATCTTGAAATAAAAAACTATCCTTTAATAAAGTGTTTTGTGTTTTTTGGAGGATGGTTTTGTCCGCCATTATTTGTCTTTGTTAGAGGTTGCATTAGGACAAGTCTCCTCTAAGTCCTCTAAATATATCACACCAGCTAACAAAATTATTGTTGCAGTCTTTCAGAAATCAGTTGCACTTTTTATATACAACTAATGTAACTTTTATCACTAAATCTTGTAAAAATAGTATTTTTGTGTTTTTCATAGTTTTATGACAAAGTACAGAAAAAAGCTACAATTTCAGTTGATTTAATGGTGGAATTTCTTGAATCCCAGATTTCATTTTCCTGATTAATGTCACTGTCAAGGGCAACTATGCCTTTAAGGAATGACAACAAACCTGGCTGTCCAAAGCAATCTGTTCTTCACCCAAGAGGGAACAGACAAACCTTTAACATCGCACTACTCATTACGCAAAGGTAAACACAGCAATTATTCTTTATTTGTAGGAGCTATTGCCACCAAGAGCACAACCTCTTACAGGGATCAATGAGCTGTCTCCGGCTGTGGCTTCTTATCTCCTGTGGAAGCTGTTTATGTACTACAACCAAAATCAATATATTTCAGGGTAATCTAAATATTTCTCTGAGGAGATGGCTAAGGATATTGACTGGTGAAATTCAGGAAATTTCACATGATGCGACTATTGTAGGGTATTTTAATTAGTGGTTTATGCTGCTTTGTTGTTCTGAGTAAATTATTTCCTCAATTCTCTGGGTTACCCAAATTCTCTGGGTTACAAATCTTTATCCTTATTACAGAATATTAACCCGGTAAGCCTTACTGTATCCTACACATTTTTAGTCACCCTTTTAGATAGATAGATTTGTATAGTGCGTAGACTATAAGCTTTAGTACCTCCCGAGTGTCCCTGGTTATGGGGAGCCCTCTGGCCACATTTCTAACAGCTCTCCCTAAAACTAAAGTAAATCCTGTCTCCAAACACAGTTACTCCCCCCAGCATAGCCTGTAAAGTTCTCAGGTATGATTACCAGTTAAAACATTTCTGGTTTTGATTTGCACAACCATCCCTTATCATGTATTAGTTAGCATTTGGTGTTTGGCTATGAATAAAGCTGTTCGGCTCCACATATGGCTTGTTGTGATACCACTTTAGTAGTTTATATGCCAGCTGCCATACTATCACCAGCCACGTTGCAGCAGTCACACTGCACAGGCTACTGTATCCAGACAATGTGACCACACAATACTAGCATGACCACTTTTATATATATTTTATATATAAAATTTTAAGCCTAAACGTTTAGGCATATAATTCATTCTGAAAAGGAAGAAGTAGTCATTTCTAGCTATGCAGAATGGAAATAGGATTTGACAGATACAAGAGATTAATTTTGGGCAGTGGAAGCTGTTTATATGAGATTTTGACATAAGTGTAAATAATACGATTTTTCTGCCAGCTATGAGAGGCTTTCAGTCCTATCAATATGGTGCCTGTCACAAGATTTCCCAATAACTAACATAACTGCCTCAGTGGTTTGTCTCAATAACCCATTCATATATACATTTTCTCAAATTCTCATTAATCATGTTCATGTTGTGGTGTGCATACAGGAGTGGACTGGCTCTCCCCGGGCTGGTCTAAAATTCTTCAAAAAAGGGCCAGTCTGACTTGGACCGCTTGTGGAGGCGGGAACAAGATGGTGAGATGTCACAGATTTGGCTAGTCCGACCGACTGCCTCTGCTGACTTTTGCTCCCTTAGCCTGGGACAACACACTATTACCCCGGTTTCCAAGTCACTAACTGAGACTCAGTGTAGGGTATAACCAAAAACGAAGATTGATTTATTTCTCACACACAGGGCTGGATATAGCCAGCAAAGCCCACTTTAACATAAAACAAGATATTGAGGTACAAGCCGTCCCCTTAATCTGCCTCCCAGAGACAACAGGGGCAGTAACTGGATTAACAGTACAATAGGGTCCCAACCTCCACTATCTATTACTGGCCCAAATAAATTCCAGGGATGGCTGTGGTAAATGTCTGTAGTGGTGGAACTGAGGGGGGGGGGTCCTGACTTTACAGACATTAAACTAAAACAATGGTGGTTCATCCCTGGTTGCAGATCCTGGCTGTCTGCCAGAGATAATCCCCTCAGCAAGTGTTGGGATGATATACTGCTGGGGGGTAGCCACAGAAGTCTTTACAAGGTCAGGGCCCATAGTCAATAGGGAGGAGGCTGGCTGTTAGGCCTCTCCAGTGGCCCCAGTGATGGAGGGTTCCATCACATGAGACTCCAGACAAGGTCTGAGGGTAAAGGTGTGAGTTAGCGACTGAGAGGTGTAAGAGGAAGGGTGTGTGTGAGGATGTATATTTGTGTGTAAGCATGTGTTTTAGCATGAGTCTGTGTATGTAAGTGTGAAAAGGAGTATGTGTTAGTATGTGTCAGTAGTGTTTCAGAGTGTGTATATGTATGTATGTTACAGTGTGTTTTCAATGTGTGCGTGTTAGGATGAGCATGTATGTGAGGGACTGTGTGTTACCATGTAAGTGTGTGTTAGTGTAAGTGTATGTTATTGTAAGTATGTGTGTAAGTGTGAGCTTGTGCATTTGTATTAGTGTGAAAACATCTGTGTAAATATGTATCAAAGTTTGTTTGTTACCAGAGATAAGAGAGCAATAGGTCACTTGGTTTTGCCTGTCCCAGGCAAGAAGGTGCCAGCCCTCCCCTGTATTTAAACTATACGATGATAAACTATACAATCACACATGTGATACCAAAAGCAGCAGTGCAAATCCAGGTAGAAATCCACATATAATGTGAATACTCTTAAAAAAAACTTATGAATATCAAAAGTACATGAAAGAGAAAACTCAAATCTAAGAGAACAGAGTCTTTAATCAAAATTGATAACCTTTATTGAGCAAAAAAAGGAAATTATGTATAAAAAGTTCTGTGTAAATTGTTGGCGCACTATTAATAATAGATAGCAATAATAATAGTCAGATAACCTTTGAGGACCTCAGAGGTCTTGAATTAGTGTGCGGCTTTACTTATATTTCGATGTTGTCTAAAAAGAACATATTAACTGCGACTTAAGACTTCCTCATGTAAGTAAACTCAAGTTTAAATATTAAGACATAGTTGCTATTTGCAACTATTATCACTTAGTGTTGATATTATTTTTAGGGGCTTGTGTAGGAAACCTTGAATTAGATTTTCAAGATAAGTATATCTACATTTGTTGATAATATAGAACCTTAAGATTATTAGGTTAATAAGAGGGACATCATAGGCTTGAATAAACATAAAAGATATGTTCTTTCCAACTGTTGAGAGAGCAAGAAAAGATGGACAGAAAAAAGGGAGACAGATGGATAACACGTAACCTGAGCACTATGCTGCTCTGTGTGTTTGTGTCTTGCCAACATTTAGCAATGGTAAAGCCTGCCGCTTATCAATTTTATTTTGAAATTAATCTGACTTTTATCTACAAGGCGTGCAATCCCCAGACTGGTAAATCTGCTCAAAACACAGTGTTTACATAACCAAATTAATTAGCTTCTTTGTGAAGCAACAAAGGTAGACTCAAAAACTAAAGCTTTAGAAAAGGTTAAGTAAGTACTTTAAATTCTAGTTTTAAAGAATCAGGCTAGTCCCCCAAATTGTTTTTTATGCAAATTGGAGTGCATGGAAATCACTGGATGAATGATTTGGCTATTATTAGAGTAAAATAATTATACTTCTGAGTCATTTAACCCCTTCCTTTATGGAAACTAGGAAATCTAGGCAGGGAACATACCTAAGCACACGTTCTGCATATGCTCCTGTGCCACTCCTATTGAAATTAACAGAAGTAGCGGCAGTAGTCACATGCATACTACTTCAACATCAATTTTACTGAGCATGTGCAGCGAGTGTACTTAAGTATGCTTCCTGCTTTCAATATTTGTTAAGTTAAGTGAGATAGAAGTCTCATTTTATAGCTCCAATACACAGATTTGAATTAGTAAAAAGTACTAGAGACTGTGCACGAAGTAGTGGTCTTCTAATAATGGAAGTGGCCCTTTAACATACCACTCACAGTAAAGGCTTTGGCATTGATACAGAAAGGTACACCGCACAAAGGGCGGTGTTTAAGCTCTGTTGTTCTCTGTTTGCTCTGCCACACATGGTATGAGTGCATACATACCAACATTCACATTTCAGACGACTGAACTATATGTTATGCACAGTTATAACTGTTATTGCACAGTGTTTAAACCATAGAATGCCCCTTTTAATGCAGTGTGTGCTTTGGACACTGTGCATGCAAAGGTGCCAGCTGTCCAGATGATCATCTGGATGAACACTAGCCAGGACAGATGTCGATCGGGACACCAGTCGATTGTCAAGACTATTCTAGCGCATCGGGTAATGTAGACAACTTTGGAAACTCAGTTACAAGGCTCCACACATTTTCCTTATTTGGACCTCATAAGATTGACCTCAAACCTCCTATGCTAACCTGCATTGGAAACTAAAGGGTGAGGGTCTATATATTAGCCTAGACATTAATACATATCTCTTTGTCACAATGACGCTTCTGCTCAGTGAGACAGTGAGGCAAAAAGGAGGGCTTAATCATTGACTCACTTACTAACATTTATATGGACATCCTTAGAAATCTTTGGAGGAACAAAATTATAGCCATGCCAACACTCTGCTCAAAGCCATGGATAATTATCTGTATCTTTCAGAATGTTTTTTGCTCATTGATGGATAGATAGATTCTAAGAAACTGTTGCCTGAACCCATCTCTCTTCTTTTTACAAATGCATACACACAGTCCAGAAAAGACATTGCAACTATTTAATATTTTGTCCTTCAGGCAATCTCTAAACATCTCACTGAGGACATTTATGGTTTGATTTTATTCTTTTACTTCACTACAACTGATATTCAACAGTAGCTTCCCTCAAACTATTACAAAAATTAGGTTTTGCTAGAAATGAGCATTACTTTACTCATTTGTGCCTGTTTCCATGTGATACTGAATACCATTACCAACCCCCTTCTTTTTTAAATAACATGGGGACCACCGGCAGAGCCGGCCTTAAGTGTTCTGGCGCCCTGTGCGGACTACTCCTCTGGCGCCCCATCCCAAAAAAAAAAGAAAGGAAAAAAATCCTCCCCATCTGCCCCTTCTCACTATCTACCCCCCTCTCCCTATCCTTAGTTACCTTGTTGCCGGAGTCCTGAGGTGGGAGCGGGAGGCGTCCGTGTTCCCGCTCTGCCGCGGTGAGCGCTTCACAGCTGAGCATCAAACGCCGGCACCGCGACAGAGTCACGGGGAATGAGGGTCGCCGAGCGGTTGCTGAAAACTTCACGAGCGACTGCTCCGCACCCCTCCGCACAAATACTACCTTACTCCCTCACACCCTTTTGTTGTTGGAGCCTCTCTATAGCTGTGCGAGCGACAGTGATATTACATCAGGGTCACATAACATCGCTTTGCGTGATGCCACTGTGCTCCCACCTGTACAAGTGTTTAAAGGATATTAGACCACCTCTGTGCTCGTTTTAATGTATCAATATAACCATGTTTATGGATTGAGCGTGCTGTAAAATTAATGACAGATGGCTTTATACAGTTTTTGACATTTTTAATTCTAAATTTCAAAATTTACAACGCTAGTCTTTCAGAGCATCTCCATTGCTTGTTTTTGCCCCTGCAATCCTTATGTTTGGCAGTAGGTCCACAGCCATATTTAGGATATCTTCATCAAATTGTAGACATAAATTTGGATGTCGTCATCAAATTTTATGAAATAAACAGAAGGCTTGGCTTCCACTTGATGAATAACCATGCCAGTCCTTTTCAAGCCATCTTCTCTGGCACATTCCACCTTCTTTCCTACTAGGCTGTCCCATTTAACTGAGGGGGGAACGTCAAAGTCTGTCATGATGCGGAGATCTCCATCCTTGTAGTCGTCAAGAAGCTGGTACATATATAAGGCATGGTCATTTTCATAGGAGATATAAAAGTATGTACTCAAAATGGGAGCTTGTGCTAAAACAATTGCTCGCCATTCATCCTTGGAGCCGTCTTCTGCTTCAAACATATGCTCCACTGCTTTTCCAATTATTGTATCTGCCAAGTGGACATCTCCGATTTGGGTGGATGCAACTCTGCCCGGAAGAACTTCAACAGCTGACACTCTTTCATCCTTGTAAAGTTCAAGTCCATAGACCACATCAAAGCTGTCATATTTGATAAGATATAGTGAGGGGTTCACTGACACTTGATCCAGAATAGTTCCTTTCCAGTGGGTTATTGACCCATTGGCTTCTTTCCACCTGTGTTGTATTCTACGGCCAACTATATTTCTCTGAAGCTGTGAAATATTAGTTTTAGTTGGTCCATTGCTCCAATGTTTTTTCTTAATGGTGTTTGAAACACTTGCACGTGCTGCTTCAGCTCTGGATCGAGATGCAATCTTGACAGATTTGGTCTTCATTCATCCGTGTATATGTGGGCAGCAAAGCTGCCAGACTAGGGTGAAAATCCTATTTCCTCCAATGTTGGAGAAACACAACCTGCACGATCCAAAAAGACTGCTTTCTTTTCAAAATCAAGTGCTGGGTTACTCCAATCTCTCAGGGACAGGATTTGGTATGTCAATGCACACCAGAAAGCCTTGAAATGACAACACCTACAGCTCTCAGAGTCATGTAATTGTTGAACAACAAAGGAATGCTGTGACGTCATTGGTTATACAGTTTTTTTGTGCACACTTAGAAAACAAAAACAGATATTACAGATTTGAATATAAAAACATGGATTGTATCTAGTGTATCTTTTTGATCTATAGTGTTATCACCATGAATGAACCTTTACTCGTATTTATGTTACTGTATATCCAGGTTTGTCATTAATAAACTGTCAGAGTAACATTTATTTTAGAAAATAAGAAGGCCTCTAATAAAAGGGGAAACCTTCTAAACAAATCTAAATATATAAAGCTAAAATTAAGATAAATTAATAATTCAAATTTAAAACCTGTGAACTGTGCTTTTGCATTTAGAAAATTCTGTTTTAGCTTCACTGATGCCTGAGGAAGGGATCTAACAACTTGGTCTTGAAAGCTTGCAGTTAAACTGTCAGTTAGCCAATAAATGGTATCATCTTGTTTTACCAAGGCTATCACGGTACAAACCTTTTGATTATTATAACTGATTATAAAATATAGAGATATGTGTCACTGTACTTTTAACACCATCAATTCTACATCTTTTCTTACTTGTTACTGATTGTGTAGTTAGATCATAACTCAGATTATATAGTACCGTATATTCCGGCGTACAACGACTTTTTAACCCCAGAGAATCTTCTCAAAAGTTGGGGGTCGTCTTTACTTACCGAGCCGGAGGTTCCCACGAAGCCACCAATCTCTAGGGGAGGGGCGAACGGAGAAGCCGCCTCCCTGTGCCGGTCTTCAGGGCCGCGCTGAGGTAGGTGCAAGATCGTGATCTCCCCAACTAGCCCTGATCAGCAGGGCTGGTTGGGGAGATCACGACCCTCCCTCTAACTAGCCTGACATTAGGGAGCTCGAGGTCTGGCACTTCAGACCTCGGTTTCCCTGCTCCCTAATCACTATTGCCGGCGCGTAGTGATGAGGGAGCAGTAAACAGAGGTCTGAAATGACAGACCTCACACTCCCATAACTGCATGGAAGAAAGAAGATGAGAAAAGTAAAGGGGTGTGAGTGCAGTGTATGTATGTTGGTGTGAGATGGTCAGTGTATGTGTATGATCAGGTGTGTGTAAGAGCAGTGTAGGTATTTGTGTGTAAGCTGGTGTGTATACCATATCTATCTATCTTATCTATCTATCTATCTATCTATCTATTATCTATCTCTCTATATATATAATATATATATAATATACCATATATATTATATCCATATACATATATATACCACTCAATAATATATATACACCATTATATCTATATTATATATATATTACCATATACATATTTACACACCAATATACATATATATATACACACGCACATATACAACACATATATATACCATATACAATATATATAATATATACATAATATATACTATATATATATATATATATATATATATCATATACTATATACACCATATATATATAATATAATAACATATATATATATAATATATACATATATATGTGTGTGTGTTTGTGTGTGTGTGTAAGGGCAGTGTATGTATGTATATGTCTGGATAACAACCAGCCAATCACTGTGATTGGCTGGTTGTTGTATACTGGGTAGAGGGGTAGTCTTATACGGCGAGTATAGCCCAAACTCTATATTTGAACTGGAAAAGTTGGGGGTCGTCTTATACGCCCAGTCGTCTTATACGCCGTAATATACGGTAAGTAACATCATTATGCATTATAAATAGTCTGGCGCCCCCCATCCCAAAAAAAAAGAATGTTAAAAAATCCTCCCCCTCCGCCCCTTCTCACTATTTATCCCCTCTCCCTATCCTTACCTTATTGCCGGAGTCCTGCGGTGGGAGCGGGAGGCGTCCGTCTTGCCGCACTGCGCACTTCACAGCCGAGCGCCAGAATAATTCCGGCGCTCAGCATGAAACGCCGGCACCGCGGCTGAGTCATGGAGAGTGAGGGTCGCCGAGCGGTTGCTGAAAACTTCACGAGCGACCACTCTGCGCCCTTGCCCGGGACTTAAATTGAAACACCGTTTTGTGTTGTTTTAACTTTAACATCCTCTGTGTTAAATAAAGTAAAAAAAACTTTATTTAACATGTAGGGTGTTAAATAAAGTTAAAAACCCCCAAAAACCCGATGTTTTAATTTAAGTCCTGGGCAGGCGCCCCTGTTGCCATGGTGCCCTGTGCAGCCGCACAGGTCGCACACCCCTAAGGTCGGCCCTGGCCACCGGCAATCATTATGCTACACATGCCTGGTGTGCAATTTGTTTTTTTTAATGCTATTTAAAAATGCATGTCCTTTAAAATACAGTTGAATGCAAGTTCCGGTGGTAGATTTTTAAATATCATCTAGGGACAGAAGGATATTCTGTGGATCCAGCTTAAAGTTAATACAGAGCAGGATTTTATCAATTTACATAGTAGCTTTTTGTCTTTGATTTATATTTGAGTTAGTCATATAACATATTATATTGCGTCTTTTACTGGATAGCCATAAGCCAGTTATAATTCACATTTAAATAGATTTAATGCTGTTTCCTTAAACATATTCTGAGCAGTCTGATTCCATCCACCATGATTAAGAGAAATACGTTACAGCCAAGGTGGCTTTAGGTTTCAGGGAGTCCTAACAACAAAAAAGTACAAGCCCATGAACTGAAATATACAAGAACAGGAAATTGCATACATATGTTGACCTTTTTCTTTTTGTGTGCATCATGTTAAGCTGATTTATTTGGTTTTTTGGAGTCGCTACCTTGAGACAGGTCTAACACTAACAACAATCTTGGCATTATTGCATTCAATCTACTTCTTAGTAAGGGGCACATGGAGGAGGCAATTTCCCATCTTCCCATACCACACATAGCCTGCTCTCGCAAAGATATGACATCACATGTTTGCATCATCAGCTCTTGCATGTATATGGGAAGAGTGAACTACACCTCTGCAGCTTATTTATTGTTTATTCTCACTCTGTCTATTTGCTTCTCATATCCTATGTACTGTGTAAAGTTCTGAATACATTTCTTGTAGTATAAAAATGATAATAATACAAAGAAATAATCTTTTGATGCACTGATCTCCTGATCATACAGCCAGGCACTAGAAACTAATAACAACAATATTTTTTTTTGTACAAAAATCGAGGAGTCACAGGCCCAAGTCTCACTATATGCTTCTAGTATATTTCGAACTGTAACTAAAATATAGATATTTATGTTTTTTAAATTAGATAAGGCTGCATGCAGAAACATCAATTGAGTTAAACCAAACCTGATGGTATGTTTATATACGTAGGGACATGCAAATGTTAAATGACAAAAATTTGAATGAAAACAAAAAATCATGGAGAACAATGAGTGGTTATAAATATATTGCAGACAGAGGGGGAAAAGGAGGAACATTTGCAAACATGGTTATTGTGCCAATATACAACAATATTTTCCAGAATGCCACATAAAAAAGTGAATGAAAAGACACAAAATCATGCCATGCGAAGTGATGTATCTCATACATTAATATTTATGGGTGGTTTGCACTAAAAAAAACCCAACACAATTAATTGCATCCACAATATTGCACCTGCAATACAAGTATGCATAAATGCTAACATTTACATGTATACATATACCCTCAACATGCATTTATACTGTATTATGGGGAAAAATTCAGAATTCTATAAACTAATTAAGGATAAAGAGGAGAAATACACTCAAGTTTCTTAAAAAAAAAAACATAATTCAATGGATGGACTGGGATCCTTCCTCCAATTCATTTTCTGTTTTGTTATAGAAAATGAAATCCGACTCTCACTGGAGCATTTGTGTAGCAGTGGCACAAGATTATTATCCTATTTCCGAAGTAAGAGAGAACCTTTCCTATGCCTGGGGAGTTTCAGTATTCATTAATTGTGCCAAAGGAAATAAGTAACGAAAGGCAGACGATCATTAATATTACCTGTATGTAATGACATTTTCATTATATGCATATTTATTCATACCATAAGTCTTACGGCATTGTTAAAACTGTCATTTATTCGCATTGAGATAAAAAGAATGTGACAAAATAATACTCAACATAGCGTTCATTGATACGCAGTTGTAATCATTTTTCAATTGTAGCATTATTTCAACCTGTAGGGAGTGAGTTTCATATCCCTGACATATGGGAAATGCTGACCTGCTGAGATCGCACCCTCTATATAGTTTAGATGACAGACAGATGTAGAAGGGAAAATATCACAATGCTATTGAAATGTTGGGTTTCACATTTTCTGTTTTACTTCCTTACTGATATCTATTGAAGCCAATAATAGGACACATACTACAGGTAAACTGAAAGTATGTCTTTTCTTTAAATCTAAAAAATGGTAAATCTCTTTTGGGTTTTATGGAAATGAGGTTGTAAAGAGTGATCAAGAGCTATAGCTGTTTCTTTTAGGTTTTCTGTGATGAAAGAGAGGGTGATAGCGTGTTACCAAAAATATAAACTTTCTAAGCCTTTCGGATCAGAACACAGCAAGCGAATCAACGGAATCAGTGCATTTTCTGCACTTATCTTTTTTCAGGCTTGTTGCTTTTTTCCGGGGAGCAAAAAAGAAAAAAAAACAATACCCAAAAACACAAAGTATACTTTCATACAAAGTACACAAAGTATAAAAAGTATACAAGTATACTTTTGTGATCAGTGCAGTTTCTGATGTTTACTGCAGCATCTTTTCCCTTGCTGCTATATCTGCATTATTGTCTGTGTAGGTTATTTGCAATTGGGGAGGGGGTTTAGAGCGATGCTTCGTTCTATATACTGTATTACATTGTGTTCCTTAGCTACTTTTTTAGCCAATATGGCACACCAATATTATACTGCCCTACACCCTGGCTGCCTCTAATATTAACAACTGTCTGTAGCAGCCAAGCCACACTCATCCTATATCAAGTGTCATTCCTGGCAGCCTGAAATATAGGGCAAATGAAACTAAGTTTTGATCTTACAGTGCAGAACTCTGCATATTAAGAACAATAATCTGTACTCACCTGAAGATA
The DNA here is from genome assembly GCA_009364415.1 of Spea multiplicata. NCBI lineage: Eukaryota > Metazoa > Chordata > Amphibia > Anura > Pelobatidae > Spea > Spea multiplicata. The sequence continues at coordinate 41,066,496 of VKOC01000002.1, read as the reverse complement.
ATCCAGAGCACGGCTGGTTGTAGAAAACTTGCCCACTTATTACACATGAAATAATTTGCCTAGGCTTATACCTCTGCAAAGAGAAATAATATAGAATTGTATGTGTCCATTGTCCGTTAAAGAATAAAGAGGATTTCTTTGTTTAAGAATCACACATTAAAAATGGTCAGATTTGTTTTTAGGTGAAATGGGTTCCAAAACCTTTGGTTATAATGGGGTTACATATTGACTTTGGAGGGCTGTGTTACAACACTGTGTGTATATGATAAACAAATCTGGGAAATATCTGGGTTTGACCTGGAGCCTACAGGTGAAGTTCTGCTTCCCTTTGTCCTCTTGGCCTGTTTTATCTGGGCTCTCTCCAGGTTTCCCTCGGAGACTCTGAGTATCCACTTATCTGGGTCTCCAGGTCACTATGGGGAAACTCTGCAGAGTGGGAGCAGCGTTGCAGCAGCGTTGCAGCAGCGTTGCAGCAGCGTTGCAGCAGCGTTGCAGCAGCGTTGCAGCACCCCACACTCCCTGTCCACTTCCCTGTTAAAATTAGCATGTGTCCAGCGATTTTGGCGGGACCTCCTACATAAATTCTGCCAATGGGGGGCCTCCGGGGAGCCAGAAACTTCCCAGGTATGGGTTATTGACAATAAGATAATTATATGACAATAAGATAATTCTGACAGTTTTCTGATGTATCTAGAGAGCTATTTTCAGGACCTTTGCCTCACATCAAATGATATTCCAATATTGTACTTTACTTCAGGGATGTCAAAACCAGTCATCCAAAGCCTGAAATTCTGCCAGAATGTTACACAGCTAGCATATAATCAAATAGTTAATAGCATGCGATCAGTTATTTGATTGGCATTATGTCCGGTTTTTCTAAAGACTTTTTGTGAGAATTCAGACTTTGGCCGTGCTTTTATTTTTACCTGAAATTCTATTTTTTTCTTGATTTTTCTATTGTAAAGTAAAGGGGTGCTAGAGGTGGGTATAAAGCATATGTCTGACACAGACGACTCATGTAAGCTGTCATGGGTACATGAAGTCACATCACCAGAAGCACAAACTTCAGGGAGAGGGAGGCGGGAAAGGGAGCGAGAGGTAACCCATGCTCGGGCACCATGCCTCCCAGGAATCATTCCCGTAGGAGTTCATGAGCCTCAATTCTTCAGCAGGTGTTGCATCTGTGATGTTTATCAATTGTACATAAAATAAACGTTTTAGTGACAAGAAATGCTAAAATGACATTTTCTTTCCTTTATTTTATGATTAAATTGCCCATGTATGAATTGTTTATTTTCAGTGCATATTTTGACATTAACTCTATTTTGTTTTGTTGCTCTTTCCACAAATTGCTTAAACATTACACTGTTGCAAATAGAAAGTCTTGCTGGTTTTGTTTCCCGGGTTCTCATTTCTTGTTTAAATTGTGGAAAAAAAAAAGATTTTATTTCTCTGGTGACAAATACACATTTTTCAAGAAAATTAGATCCCTACAGGAGGCAGGAGACATTGAATTGAGTGCGTTAGCTTTCCGCTGGGTCTTTGGGTTGTCTCAATCCATTATATGTAACCGAAAAGCGAAGTTGTGTGGCTCTATTACAGTGCACATGTAAGGTGGTGATAAATGCGTTCTGGCTGTACTGCTGAAATAACTTTTTTCATCAATGATCTTTCTACACTAAAGTAAATTATTTTGTAAAAAGTGTAATACAAAGAGTGAAAGAGCAGACATTTCCACAATAGGTGAACTTATCATGGTGATAATTATTATTATCGCAATTTATTTTAAAGCCCTGTTATCAACACGTTACATTAACATTCATACTGTGGATTTACTGTATGTATATAACACAATGGTCTACAGTTTAGAGCAATAAGTTATGCTGATGATTGTCTGATGCTGATGATTTTTATAATTATTTATTATGAAGCATGAACAAGATGTTGGTTGTCATCATTGGCTTATTTATGTGTAAAACTGGCTCCATACTGACATATTCAGAGCATGCAGCATTCAGACGAGAATAAACCTTGTTCCCAGTTATAGTTTACAATATATCTAATAAATATATAGATTGTTGCTAACTACAAGTTCATAGGATTTGTGACATTTTTGTAATGTAAACATATACCGATCATATATCGGAACCAATGGAATGTTTCATTGTTCCACGTAGTAGAATTGTGCACTAATTTTGCTTCAGTCCTGCCTTCAGTCACATGATTCTTCGTTTTTTATACATGACCAAATTCAAACATATTTGTTAATAAGATAAACATTTTAGATCGGATAACTTTATTGTGGAATTTTCTGTTTCTGTATAAATATTAGGAGCCACACTATTGTGCCTATAATGACACAATAAAAACCATTAGTCTTTAGTGTATCGTATATATATTTGAAGAATATGTTTTAATAGAGGCATAAAACACTTGGAAATCTGAGTAAATGTAGTGTTTTTAAGAAATAACTAAGGACAAGGAATTGTAAAGTACTGATTTATTTTGTCTGACAATGACTAATTATATTGAGATGTAGAATTGCAGATCACAGCTGGACTCTTCTTCATTTTTTCTATTCCCACGTGAAGCAAACCAGTTTTCTAGGTCTTTTTATAAGCTGATCTTAGTGGGACAATGATCAAGTATGTAAACCTGAAACACGATTCTCCTGCAGGCAGTAAAACTAATTAGCTGAAATAACCTTTCTCAGATTATGAGATACGTGGAGGGCACAATAACTACATTTAAAATGAAGTGGTTTAGGTGTACAATACTTACGGTTCCGTTGTGTTAACCAAGAAACATATACTTCTGTTTTCATGTAAAACTCTATGGGACGCAGTAAGGGTTGTATATATTTTATTAATTTAACACAAACTGATGTACTAAGTACTTTACAGTATACCGTTTAATAAAAGGTGATGCAATAAGTGCAGGTATGCAGTGAGTTCAGTATTTAGACATTATGGACAGGTTACAACACATTAGGAAAGGAGGTTTCCTGCCCCCATAAAATTTACAGTCTGTGTAGAAGAAAAAGAATGATGTGGAATAAACAAATTGCTATAATGATCGCAGTCCAGTGGCCTTCAATTTGCGTAATGTCCAACATACACCAATATGTCTATATATATCTTACAAACACTTTGTTTACTCCTTTCTCATGCCCTTATATAATAATCCACAGTCCAGATTTGGTTAGAACATTCCTGTTACACTACACGTGTCACAATTTCAGTACTGTCAAATGGAAATTAAGGGTACGCTTACTACACAGAAGGTGGCAGGTGTCAGAGCAGAAAAAGTGAAGCGCTAAGGTAAGCTAAACCACTTCATTTTTTTCAAAATTCAATTTCATGATGTATATTAAAGTATGGCAACAGGATAATCTGTAAAGTTAATGGGACCCTGGGCAAAACTCTACTTGTGTCCATGACAAGTTGCCCAAGTATTTCCACCTCTAGGATTTTTTTTCATGTTTTCCACCTGACATCTTATAATCCTTCTCTTAATCAAAGTATCCATACTTTTTTTGCTCTTCCATCCAAATCAGTCTTTGCCAGTGGCTGGTTACTGTTAACCTCATTAGCCCTGCCATAAAGTCAGACATGGTAACTAAGAAATCTTTTGTTGAACTTCATACTGCTCACCATGCCCTGAACAGCTGTCTGTAAGCCAAGTTAGAGAACTGCTTTGGTGCCTTTCTCTGCATTTAATCTATTCTGTATTTTTTATACTAATTGTTGATGTTTTACTTTACTGGAAGGAGTCTTTGAATTTGAGAATCTTGCTATAAGGTAGATAAACTAGAAACTAAAGCATAACAACTACCCTAAGGACATTCTTGATGTATTCTGAGCACATGCTGACATCAGTTGCTTTTTCAAAAGCAATGGAAATTCCTGCTCATTCTTGTATTGCATTTTCCATTCACAGGCTCAGCATGGGGTCTCTGGCAGCTCATGAAAAAAGGAGAAAAAAATAAGCTGCACGTGCTTGGATTGTTGTCAGAGTAAATCCCATTCTAGAGTTTAATACTTTCCTCCCATAGCGCTACTCATATCTTATGTTCTCTATATGATTGTTCTGTCTTACATCAGAATGAGAGGATGACAAAAGAAAAAGTTGCTATGCTGCCAGTTACCACGTGCAGTTTATCCTTAGTGAGCCTGCAATTAAATGTAGAATAATTTTAGAAGCCATTAATGTTCCCAGCAAGGTTGATCAAAGATAATTTCTCTGCCAGTGTCCACTGTTGCCACTGTCCGATGCGTATCCCGCTAGTCAGCTCCCAGGCCAACGGTCAGCCCAACAATCTGGCTGTCCATTGGCTGAGGTACATTGTTGGTTTTGTGGTAAAGGGGGCTTGTAAATGCATAACCTTTATAGAACTTGACTTCAATGTTGGTGGGTCGTGATTGTTTAGCAAGTGCATGTGTGTTGGCAGCAGCAAATCTGAAAATCCACTAGAGCCGTCTCACATTTGCAATTGTAAATACTCTCAACTCACATACAGTCAACTGCAGAAGAGTCATGTTGATGAGAGTTATAAGCACCAAGCAGATCGTAGTTAACCTAGTGGAGGCCAAAGAGTTTTCCAAGGAAAGCCCCAGGTCTGATCTTAGAAAGTACCGGTATTACAAATTTAGTTTCACAGTCAGGAAAAAAAAACAGTACATCAGTTTGAGAGTGCTCAGTCCAAGTGTACTCACTAAACAGGGGAATTACTGTAGAGTGGAACACTTAAACACCCATGTATAGTGAATAGTTAATGCAGAGAGATTTCTTAAAAGTCATCCCAATGATTATTTAACTATTGATTAGACCTCTGATACAAGCCCTTTACTTTCCAAATAAAGTCAATGAGATAAACTGTTTAACCCTCCTGCAAACTCCTATTCTAGTAAATGCAACAAGACCGTTTACTGTACAAGTAGTGTATTTATATATAATGTTAATTCACAAACGTTATGGACCCTTGCTGTGGGCTTAAGCTCCAAGTCCTGTATGAACCTTTCTATGCCCATTCTCTTGATAAAAATACTCAAAGCTTTGTGTGTTATCAAAAGAAAACAAAGACATAGGTGCAAGTGAAAGCTAAGCTTGCTTTCTTTCTGATCTTAATTACCAAATTAATACATTTATTGCAGGTTTTTTAAAAAATATTCTGTTCAGTTTTTAGCCAAGCATGGCAGATATTTAATTAATATAGCATGATGGCATCCATCACAAGCTACATATTTGTCTGTGTGGGAGAAATAATGGGCTTGAATCAATGACCCGTCTAAATTCTAGACATAAAGAAAATTAAGGTTGCATGCTAAAATCCTACTTACAAGTATGCAATTTAACTCCCAGGGCACATTTTTTAAAGATAAATAAGTAAATCATCTAACCCTTCCTTGAACCTGGAAGTTTGACGGTCTCATTAGCACAGTTATACATGTTACACATGGTCTATTTTCTCCAGAAATGTATGTGGAATTTTATCATCCCATTGAATCATTTATCAATTATTTTCTTATTTTCCAATACATATATATATATGCCAAGAAAATGCCCCCCCACACACACAATTACACCACCACCACCAGCCTGAACCATTAATACAAGGCAGGATAGATCCATGCTTTCATGTTGCATATGCCAAATTCTGACCCTGCCATCTGAATGTCGCAGCTGGAATTGGAATTGATACTCATCAGACCAGGCGACGTTCTTCCAGTCTTCTGCTGTCCAATTTTGGTGAGCCTGCATGGTGAGTTGGTATTCTGCATACCTTGGTTGTAAGGAGTGGTTATTTGAGTTACTGTTGACTTCTGTCAAATCAGTGTCTCAATTCTCCTTTGACCTCTGACATGAACAAAGCATTTTCATCCACACAACTGCCGCTCACTGGATATTTTCTCTTTTTCGGACCATTCTCTGTAAACCCTAGAGATGGCTGTGCATGAAAATCCCAGTAGATCAGCAGTTTCTGAAATAATCAGACCAGTTTGTCTGGCGCCAACAACCATGCCCTGTTCAAAGTCACTTAAATCCCTTTTCTTCCCCATTTTGATGCTCGGTTTGAACTTCAACAAGTTGTCTCGACTACGTCTATATGCCGAAATGTATTGAGCTGCTGCCATGTGATTGGCGTAACATGCAATTGAACAGGTGTACCTAATAAAGTGGCCAGTGAGTGTATGTTAACAATGCACTTGACAAGGGTGCCCAAAGGCAGGTCAAAAAGGACACTCCATTGTTCCATGCATTTTTACCGAAGAATGCATCGAAAGGTACTTTGTAAATACTGACCCAGCCAAAATGCTGCAGCTCTTGAGTCAGTGGCCAAAAATAGTAACAAGAAAATGTTGTGTTGGACTATACACAGAGGACCCCTGTAAATAAGTATGTGTAGGGTTTAAAAAAAAAAAGTAAAACAAAAACATGGCCATTAAATACATCAGTACATTTTGGAGATAGAACACAAAATAAAATGTCTTGAAACAGGAAATCCCACGCACCAGATGGTTTCACATCAAGTTTTAAATGAGAGAAAAAGTTCAAACTGAGTTAGATCCTCATTTACATGGGTATTACAGTCATAACTGAGAAAATATTCAACAATGTCTGTATGCCTTCTATAGACTTTGGTATACGTATATAATCATTTATATTAAAGAAATGAGCCATTGCTACACAATAGAAATCTGACAGGATGACCTAAACAGATAATGGTGTATGCTTCTAAAACCTGACACCAGGACAGACTAGGTATAACGTTTTTTGAACATATTTAATGTGACAAAAAAGGGAATATGTCTCAGGTCCTCACTGTGCACTTACCAGCAACTATTGGAGTGTGTGTCTTCCCACATATATACACAAATGTAAAAAATGTAAAAGATTATAGTCATTTAACAGGTATGGAAAAGTTAGATATGGCCAATAAATTCCCAGGTAGGTAACAACACAAACCATAGGAACATTTTTGCTAACTGTCCTCGTTTGTTTAGGACAGTTATGATAAATGTTTTTGGGCCTGAGTCCAAGTTGCAGACCTCAAAGTGCCAACACTGCATGTTGGTAGCTACCCCAGGTGTAGCGCAGTATTCTTTCACCTTCCAGAAAGAAAACATAACAATCTGCATTATGTTTAATCTTTATCTTCTAATTTTTTATTAAGAAAAGGGCAATGGCAGCCGCACATATGTTCCATCTGAGAAGCCACCAAACACCTTGCAGCCATGCTGTTTAATCTAAATATAAATACAAACACCTTGCAACCATCCTGTTTAATCTAAATGTATATCATGGCTGCATGGTGCTTGGGGGCTTCTCAGATGGAACCCAGGTGCTCCTGATGCCACTATTTCTCCTCATTCTCATTATCCCCCTTCTCATTATTCTTTAGTATAGTATAGTATAGTAGGTTTAAAAAAGACTTCAGTCCACCAAGTTCAACCTTTCACACCTACCTAGTTCTAATGTTGATCCAAAAAAAGGCAAAAAAACTTGGGGCAATTAACAATTATTCCACAACAGGGAAAAAAATCCTTCTTGATACCATAGCGGCAATCAGGTATTATCTAACTCAATGGATATTTTGAAGAAAGGTCAGGATTAACTTTCTAATTCAAATGTCCGTTTAGCAGTTGTAGCCCTTTATGTTATTCTTAACCAGAAATGCATTCAGACCTTTCTTAAAAATATCCACAGAGTTAGATGATACAACATCCTTGTAGGCAGAAAGTTCCATATTCTTATTGTTCTTACTGTGAAGAACCCTTTCCTATGCTGATGGTGAAATCTTCTTTCCTCAAGTCTCAACTGATGACCCCGAGTCTTTCTATGACCTTGTATGTATTTTCCTCTCTCCTCATTATGTCTCACCTATATCGTTATTTTATCTCTCCATTTTATTACGATCTCTCCTCTTTCTCACTATCTATCTCCCCCTTTATCCCTATCCCTTATCTTTCTTTATTCTTGTGTTTGGAGAGCTAGGTCTGCTCCTAGAGACCTCTGTTTCAGTGCTCCATCACGGTGCATACAGCTTCAATGCTGAGCACCAGGATATAACATTATATTCTGGCACATAGCATCAATAGCCATCATACTTTGTGAAGGAGCAGAGAAATGAAGGTCTGTATTTTGTGCCGATTTAAAAAAATTATCAGGCAGTCGGCAACCTGCCATAGGTCCGCCATCACTTGTTTAGGATATATTCAACAAAAGGACTCATGTCCCATTACCTAGCTGTCCCAACGAATGCCGAACTGCCCACAAGCAAAACGTGCATTGGCCATGCAGAGTGTGGGAAGGGCCAGGGTGTGACATAAGCTAAAATGGTGTGTGATGTTATTATGTCACCGATTGATAACTGTTGTAAAAGTGGCAGTGAGGTTAACTATTGATCAACATTTCAAATGGACACTTTTGTTGCTAGTTATGGAGTTATGTGCTGTCACCATCTGTGTGAAGGTTATCCCAATGCCTTTTCTACAAGCACTTTCTTAGACCTGCTGCTTTAAGGCACAACTCGTTTTGTGTATTAACATCACAAAAAAGATTTCAATGCCCAGTTTTTCAGTAAGAAGTGTTGGGAATTAAGCCATTTTCTAAAGTACATTTATTTCAGACCTGCTCCATTCTCTCCTTCCTTGGTACCTCTGCTGCATTGCACAACTAGCATGACAGATGGCTTGGAATGTATTACAGAATGGAGTAGCCGGAATAAAAGGCATGTTGGGTCTCTCTTGATGCAAGCAAACAGGTTTTTATGTTTAGTTTCTAGACTCTTGTAATCTAATCAAGCATCATTTATGTTTTACTAGTTGTAAACCTATTTACATCAGTTATGATATATGCACATGTTGTTTACAGCAAAATAACCACTAAATTTAGTTCCGATTAATATAACATTACTAACACAACAGTTGCAGTTGGTTTGTGATTTTACTTCAAAACCTTAAATATTTAACAGGAACATGTAATCACTAACGTGCAACACCCTAAGATTTCCAGTACCCTAACCCTTTGGTTTCTAACAAAGAGGCAACCTAGTAGTGGTGCCGTCTCGGCTGCATGGTATGAGTAGAGTTGGACCACAGGCACTGGGAACATGAGGAAACGTTCACGGTTCAGCTAAGGTAATATGTACTTTTTATTGATACGTATACCATATTTATTATAAGGGACCAACATAAAAAATTATAATATATACAGTTGAATACCTCACAAAAGTTAAGCAGCTTCATCGATTAGGGCAATAGAAATATTGTTATGTAGCCTCTAAGACTTTCTAGGAAAAAAATGCAACAAGAGATTTGTGACAAAAAATTGAAATTACCTACTTAATAGCCTGCCCTAAAGTGCATCCCCACTCCAAAGTTGTTACTTTGCCCTTCAGGGATCTCGAGTTCCACCCCAAGTGTCCTGGTGAGCCTGGACGTGGACCTCCTTGCTTACTTGTGCCTAGAGGGATACCTACTGCATCCCATTGAAAAGACTCATGAAGGCAAACACATATGTCTGAGATTGTTGGTTCCCTTGTGCAGTGTGGCTACCGAGCAGTGGCAAGTTCTCATATGAGTTGTTCTTAAAACCTTATTTATTGGTCCACTCATCCACATCCACATCTACAAGACAAGCCAGAAGGCTTATTTATTGGTCCACTCATCCACATATACAAGACAAGCCAGAAGGTTTGTTTTTTCCCTAGGAGTCCCATGGTGCTGCCACAATCACAATGAATTCTGGGTAGGCGAATGCAAATAAGGCCAACAATGATCACCTTTTGCCTCGATATCCACCCTTGAAAGTAATTGCCCTCTGTGCAAGACAGCCTTTAGACAGAACCCAGGTTAAGAGGTGCAGTAGCCAGATCACCACTCATGGACAGCTGTTTTGTCCAAATAATAACAAATAATTTTATTTTCTTTTAAATGTTTATCAAATATGTGGCATTTCATAACCGATAACAAACCATTACGCTATCCAATCTGTGATTCTAACAAATGTGTTTTAATATTTTACCCATCAATTGGTGTAAAAAAATAATGATGGCTGCACTCCTCAAATCAGTTTTTGTGCTGGACTGCAACTTGCTTGTCTCTAGACCATCTCATTAAATCTCTGTACAGTAATATTCTATCTTTTGTTGTAAACCCCATCTGTGTTTTACAACATGACTAATGAGCAAGTGCATTGGGCATTGTGCACGCAAAGCTGCTACTGGTCCGACTAATCTGGACAGTGACCAGAGATACTAGGACATAAGTCTGTCACATTAAGTTCATGCCTATTGGCAGCTATCCCTTTTCACTTAATTCTCACTTTATAACAATGTTAACCCACCCCTTCATGAAGGATGAGGGGCAAGCAAAACGTTAATTAAATACACTGACCAGGAGCCCCAATAATCAACTGTGATTTATGGAGCCTCACAACTAAATCTGCAGTGTGAGACTCTGGTTACAAAATGAAGTTTTATGTTCTGTGAGGTTTGTTTAGGAGATCTATTTCAATGTTGTTTTTACTGAGCCTTCAGCCTTTTATTTAAAATTCTTAAGGAGATGTCCATAGGATGTGAATGCTTATGGACGGGAATACGCTATATGATATTGATGTTTCATATGAGTTACTTTATGTACATCCTACATATTGCTGGGTAACACTTTACAGAGCATATATTCTTTGGGAAATGGTTGTACTGGCACTTTAAGGAAGTGCTGTCATGGATAATGTCTTAGAGGTGTGATGAAGTGAACAGGTTCAGAAAATATGCATTTTTTCCTCTTGCCAGCTTCAGATCTCTGGTGCTCCAAGAGATGATGTCATTACTTGGAAGGCTCTTCGGCTGTCACAGACTAATCATGGTGTTAAAGGGAGTCTGCCTGTTTCCCAAATCCTACATATTACAGTTTAGTACAATTTGTAAGCCTATATGGGAGATGAAAATAAGCCATATGTTATATGTATTATGAATATGTTTTATAAATTCACCCCAGGTGTAAACCATAGGAGCAGTTATTGTAAAAAAAACCTTCTCAGAATTTGTATGATTATTCTATCCTATGAAATTATTCATCTCAGTTTGTGAGCTCATTCCTCCCGTTTAGTGAAAGCTAACATGTTCTGGCAGACTTTGTAAAAGAGTAAGTTGTTCAACAAGAAAGTTGACATGTCATGAAAAGTGAACTTGACAGTAATCAGCATAGCATAAGAACTTCCCATATGTTTTATTCACATTTCTAACATGCTAACAGCAGTTTAAGATATTTATAATAAAAGAGAAGCATATACAACATATTCTACATAGAACGTAAGTTATAGGTTCACATTCAAGAGTCTGGCCCGCTTTGTCATGTCAGAATGCTTGGTGGGACAACCAATCCTGATTGATGCCATATAGATATTATTATTTATTTTTTTATATAGCACCGTCATATTCGGCAGCGCTATAAAATTGGGAAAAAGGACTTAATTTCCAAAATCTAGACTTCTTCAGAAACAGCAGACTGCAGGCCAAATGTATACTGACCAGTAAACACTTCAACTACCAGGGTACAAATTGAAAAATGATCGATGGCACATACACATTTAGCAAGTACCGTATATCTCATAAACACAGTCCAGAGTGTGCTCATTTACAGTCTAAACCACTGCCAGTCCAATAAGTTCATAGCAAAACTTTACACATCAAAGTACTTGACTAACTCCATACAGTTAAATAAGCCGTAAAATGTGTAGAAATTCTTCCCAATTTAGGCTTTAAACAAGTAATCATGCATACAAATTAAATATAAAGTATAATTATACTGATTACGAAGGTATGGTAACCTTAATATGTCACATTACATAAAATAAGTTACCCTAGGTTTGTAATAATAATAAAAGAAGGGTTAAATAATGTAAAAGAAGGGTTAAATGCCTTGGCAGATGTGTACATTTTGGAATTCAACATAAGACTGTCTGAGTGATTGGGCACAGCACGTAGCCAGTCGTATGGGATGCCCTAGGTACCAGCACCATCCAATTACATATAACTTATATATGCTCACAATTTTGCTAGCACAGTGTATATATAATGTCACATACTTACCTGCAATGGTCCACTTTAAAGTAGTTTAGATATGTCTACAATACAGTTGCCTAGAAACAGAGTCGTGTCATTCCCTCAAAGCGCTCCCATTTGTATTACATCACGGCAGTCTGTTTGCCTACAGCTACTCCCACCTGCCATTTTATGGTCCTGCAAAGCTTTACAGATCATAAGACACAGTGATGACAAGTGATTGGGAAGGAGTGTGATAGGTGTGATAGGTGTGATAGGTGTGAGGTGTACTAGAAGACTTTATAGGGAACACCGTTTTTGTGACGTCAGAGATTCGACAGGCTGAGCAGTGAGGGCAGATAAGATTAAGAGGCCTTGCTGAAATGCTTTCAACTAGAAAATACAGCAAATCAGTATGTTATTTTAAAAAAAAAGTAATTCGTTTATTTAAGATGCATACCATAGTAGTACATAATAATATAAGAATCTAGGAAAATTGTGTAAAACACGTCTATGAGGAGCACCTTTGATACACACTATACCCCATTGAATCACCTAGGTGAAGTTGTTTTCTATTGATTTTTATGTAACTTTTTAGCAATCTAAATTCCATAACCTCTAACTTAGATAAGTAATTGAAACTGTGCATTTTCCACCACCGTTGAAACCAATTAAGATTTAGACGTCTCAGTAAATCCTAAAATGATAGTCTGCCACTTACACTTTTCTTTCTTTTACCTTATTATGGTAAGCCATCTAAATATAATCAAACTAAATTAGTGGGAAGGACTAAAGATTTTTATTACCAAAGAAGCAATATTTCTTTTAGGATATATTGCTTAGATTCTATCTCAATTCAGTGACTTCTAAATAAAACCTCCGCAGGAAGAAAATCAAGTCATGAGATATAATCGACAGTTTATTATCTTTTTTTTTTTTGCAAACAGGTCACATGATTAGTAAAAAGGGTTAATAAAACTGCAGCTTAAACAATCCTACATAACATTTTTTTTTCATTCGTATATTCATGGTGGATTAAATAAATCTTAAATATGTTTTGTTAAATAATGCAAGATAATAAAGTCTAGGTACCTTTGCTACATAACAATTAACATATTGACATTCTAAGTGTGATGATTTACAGTTGATAGCTTTAAAATAGATAATGTATATCCAATAATTATTTGCATATGTTTCTTGTTTCTGTAACCTTAATATGCTAGTGAGCTTTTTTTGTGTGCAGGCACTGACATGTGATACAACTACATCCGGCTTCAAAGGCAAATCCTACCAATCCAGCAAGAGACTTAAAATAGAATTCTTATAAAGGACACAAGTTCACTTGGTTAATTTACAGTGTCTCCAACATTTACTGACAGCGTTATGAGGCAAAGTGCCTGCAGCCAACACTGCATATTTCAAATCCCTGCTTCATTATCTGTCTTTCCTGTCTGGGCACTTTAAACATTGGATAATAACTTTCAGGAATTGTCATCTTGAAGCTGGTATGATGTACTAGTAATACTCTGCTGACACCAAGCTATGCCAACTCAGCATAGCAAGTGTTAGCCGACCACACGTAGGCACACGTACCCTTATAAGCACGGCTTGCCCTGACGAGACCTCTGGGTACATGTGCAGAAAGTCTCCCATTGATTTCCCCGGAGCTGCAGCTTCCCCTAAATGAAGTGTTTTTCTTTTACGGGTTAAAGAATGGATATTAAAGTACTCTAATATGCATTCTTCGTGGAGGAGGCTGCACAAGACATTGAAGTATCCCTTTACGGTTTCATTAATTTTTGCTTACACTAAATGGCTTTCAAATCATAGTATTTAAATGTTGGATGGTCATGGATTAGTAATAAGCATTAGTAAAATTAGTAAAATCATATTGTGTGCTTGTGACAACAGATGCCTTTGTAGATTTCCAGTTCCACTCACCAAAGTGAATTATGTGGGACAGCTGCTGGAGGGTCGCCCTCAAATACATTGCTAAAGGATGGTTTACAACAGTGGGTCTGTTCCTAATTCAAATCTGTTCCCAATGTAACATATCTTATTTTTTTGTTCCTCTTTAGCTGAGCCAGGAGTACAGTAAATCAATTCTGATTTCTTCCCTGATTATTTTCAAGCTAGTGTTAACTGCTTCTGTAAAACAATAAGTAATGAAAACAAATTTTAGGATACGTTTCAGAATACGGGAAAACAAAGAACTATTTGGCCATTCTATTCTGTTCTACCGATTTACATTATTATTGTTGTATTTATATAGGTGCCAAGAATGTAGGCAGTTTTACAAAATACATAGGGTTTGAAATCAGCAAATCAACAGGGACAACCGTCCCCACCAAATAGAAAAATTAGACAATCATGTAGGGAGCCAATCTGCACGTAGTACCATGATGTTGCTGGTATAACAAAAGGCATGAGCGGCATGATCAGGTCCTGCAGCATTTGAACAAGCAAGTCAGTTAAAAGAGTCATATCCTGGCACAGACCTTCAAACCAGTGCACTCGTATACAATGGGGTATATTCACTAAAGTGCAAGTGCTTGCAAGTTGGCTGAAATTTGCACAAGCACTTACTAAAAATAAAAGCATACACTAGCATGCAAGGGTTGCGCGTGGAAAAAACCCATACATTACACAAGTTAATTAACCTGCAACTTTAAATATGAGCCATCCAGACACTCTGAGGTAGCTTGAAGAAGAGCAATCCGAAATGCGTTGCTTTTAAAGCAGCACCTCAGTCTTTTGTGTTTTTATTTATTCTCTAATCTTATTCTTTTGTTTAAGTACATATTTACTTTTTTCATCCTTTGTGGCACATATACTTATGCAAGGATGTCTAATTTTCAGAAATATATGGTTTGATTGGGGGAAGCTGAATTGGCTGGCTTCAAAAATGTCCAAAATAGGACTTGGAGGCAGGGTGACCAGGTGTCAAACAACCTCCCAAACAACCCTAAAAACCCATGCACTGTACTCGGGAGATGTTGCTGAGCACCTATTGGGAGTAGTTTGGGAGTGTCGTATACCAGGAGCTGTAAATGTATACCTGAAGTAAAATTTTAATAAAAAAAAAAAACAAGACAGAATTACTACAATGAACTTTGGCAAAGGCTGGTGCACGGCAAGTGTTAAAAAACCATTATTTGAAATATTCTGTGGTGTCTAATTGTATGGTTTGATGGGGATAAATTGATCCGTTCCAGCTTCAAAAATGTCACAAATAATTCCAACTTGAAAAACTGAATTGTGGATGTCCCAAATTATTATTATTTTTATATAGCGCCATCAAATTTTAGCCTCCACATAACCTGATCAACTCATGCATGGGTGGTATTACTGTAGGAGATGCTGAACACATATTGAGGTGTTGTTTTGAAGTGATCACTTTTATATGTGCTATAATATATTTAATGGTAAAAATCAACTAGAAAGTTTACTTCACATCAAAACCCTTCATAGTCTATTAATATACTGGTACAGTTTTTTTATGAATACATTGTGATTTGTATTAAGCACACATATGGAACAGGTTGAGAGGTTTACATGCAACATGTGAAGTTTTTAAAATCATAACCTGAAGTTTATTTATCAAAGCAGACTACTTTATCCTTAATAAAATTTAATTTTCTTCAGTACATAGCTCATGGGTTTTGAGGTCAGTCCTTCATATCTAGATTAAATGGATGGAGTGCTTGATGTTAGGGCAAACAGTCTGCATTGGGAGCTGAGTGCCTTTAAGTCTTGTCTGAACTCTTGAACTTGATCTATGTTAACATACACGCTACAAGACAAACACATGCTTAAAATGTGCAGGAATACAAACTAATTGAAACAGCTTTATATAAGACAGATAAAGCTGAAGCGCCATCTAGTGATTGCATGATGACATTGTCACATCTGGAACAAAGAAATAGATGTATCTATCTAATCCACAGGAACTGGAAACATTTCATTTTGCAGCACTACCTAAACAGGAAGAGGTAACTTGGCCATTTTTTGTACTGAGGTCTTGTCAGTGTTTGTTCTTCATAATGTATAGTTAATGCAGTAAGTGTCTTAAAGTAACACAATATTTAGTGACTAAAACACATTATCATGGTGAAAGCCAGCTCTCAAAATACTGATAAAAAAGATTATGACCATAAAAAATTACCATCATATTTGGTCTATTTCTTTTTTGTTTGCCAATTTAACATCTAAACGACCTCAGGGCTATTATTTCCTAATGATTGTGTTCTGGGCGACCAAAGTATGTCACCTGGTTTTTGCAGCGGCTTTCCCACTAACGCATATGAGATCAGGCTGCCCTTGTCAGTAGGAACCCAGAATCACTAGCCCAAGGCTGACAGATTTAGTCTAAAGATGCTTGGGCATTCTCTGCCAGTGGTGACAGTGCTGACACTGGCAGATGCAGAGTTCACTGTAAAATAGTCCCCAGAGGGGTCTGTCCTCTGGATTATGATTAAGTCGTGTTGGCAACGCATGTCAGACTGGTTTCATCCGTGTATTTATGATCTTACTATAATCACATATATTTTATTTACACAAGACTCCAATATACCGGTAATACTTTAGACTTACTTGAAGAGGACAGACATGTGCTGTTTGCTTGTTTAAATATTGTTCACTAAAATACAGGGTTGGATACCCTTTTTCATTTTCAGCAGCCCCTGGCGAGCACCTAAATTCTACTTAATACATATGCAATGAGGGTGAGCTGTCCTTCACATATTGTTTCTATTTGTTATTCTCTGGTGACTCCCATGCAGACAGATCACAGCCACAACCATTAGCTGCAATGAAGATCACAAAACTAGAATTAAAAAAATATATATATAAAAAATAAATAAAACTAATATTAAAAAATAATAAATAGACCCAATGATGTCTGCAGCCAACGATATGCCAAACTGATATTGGATAGGACTGTTGGCAAGTGGCGCATAATCCCAGGTCAGGACTGTCCCAATCATATCTTGACAAAAATATGATGCATGATAACATTACATGTACTAGAGAACTGAAAAGTATGGGGGAACCTAGGCACTTAAGCACCTCTAAACTGACCTAGGAATGACCTAGGACTGCAGTCCACCCACCAGCAGGATACAAGCGCCTATGCAGCCTGTTACTGGGAGGTAATATGGTAGGAAAGGAATGGGAGGGCAACGGAGGCAAGAAGAAGGAAGATGAGCAAACAGTTAGAGGACACTCTGTGACCTAAAGCCCTCCCATACCTCCTCTGTGGGTGCAGATAGATACTCGGATGGAGGAGCTGGCTCTGCACTGGATTAATTGGGTAATATACAGTACATAGAGCCGGCTCCTCTCTAGTGTCTGACAGTTCCTCATGTTAATGCAGAACTCACAGGCAGCACAGGTTATGACAACAGTGGAACAGCTCAGGCTACTACAAATCAAATAGGTCTACTACTGTGGAGCCATGGAGCAATTGCTCCATGTGCTCCTTGGTTAATCAAGCCCTTCATGCTACTCTATTCTAATTAGGAAGTTGGAGGACATCGTAAGTAAAATTGCAAAAAAATGGGTTCATTTATCTTCCTGTTTTTTAACATGGCAAAACAATTTGGTCACTAGGGTGGGAAAACCACAGGTCATAAAAGATAACATTTAAAAACCAATGTAGAATCTATACATAAATGTGCATTATTAATAACGTTTTTTGCTACGTTTGTCGTCATTTTGACTTTGATTAAAAACATATCCAAAAACGCTGGCAAATTTATTGTGTCCTAATAAAGCTTGCACACTGAATCTGATTTAGGGGCAATGCAGCCACCTCAAAGCAGAACTCGATGATATACTCTGATTGGAACAACATCATAAGAATCCGTGTAGACTTAAGGAGTTCCCACAGGCCTACTTATTGGAGAAACTCGTGAGTGAGTGCCCTGTCTTTAAGTCCCTTTGCTTTTAAGAAATGTTTGCTGTTTTTTCTTTTGTATGTCTTGTTTTTTGTAATTGTGGCACTGTGTAATCTGTCTTTTTGTTGTTAAAATATTCATGATCTAATTCTGTGTTTGGGCTCTAGTATTGATATCCACAAAACCTAAGAGAGGATAACACGTTACCATATTGTTATTAAGTTCTAGAGGATAGATATATATGTTGTTTGCCCGGGGTGGGTTGACATATATATATATATATATAGAAGAGAGAGAGAGAGAGATAAATGTTCTAATTCGGATTTCTCACAAATCCGATATCAAAATCGTGAGTGGTAGCAGACTACCTGGGGGGATACAGGCAGGATTTGGGGGTTAATTTGGTGTAACTGATGCCTTGTTAAGGGGTGAAGTTAGTAAATCCAGAGGCCTGGTTCTATTAACCCCTTTATGCCCACGCCCTCCACACAGTCACGGCTTGGCAAGTAGTCCTGACCATGACAGCCCTGTCTGAGAATTCTGAGACTGGCAGAAGACCAGATAATCTGAGTCACAGGCAAGAAGTCAAGGCAGACATCAGGAATCAGGAATGGTCAAAGAAACAAAGCAGCACCAAATGCAGCAGATTAAAACATAAGTAATGTCACAAGTAACACCCGGGACTAGATCCTTGCATGGGCAATTGCTAGGCCCAACAAAAAACTAAAATGTAAATAGTGGAGGGGAATCCAAGTAGATGCTCACTTATTGGGTGAGTTGACCCTTGATTAAGACATGAGACCTGTGGGTTAGAGGTGCAAACAGCATGGGTTGTAACAAGTACGTGTTATGTGCATGTCTGAGAGATGAATAGAGGTCAAATTTTCTATTTAGATTTTGCAGGTCACAAGGAACAGCAAGAAGCATTTAATAGGATGGTTGGATGAATATATGGTTGACTGACAGACAACACGATTGATTAATCCGTGGATGGCCAAATCGATGAATAGAAGGAACGATGAATAGGTTGGAAGATGGATGGATGGATGTATACACCACCTGCAGTTTGTGTGTACACTACTGCAGTTCAATTCATTTTCCTTTACTTATAGACAGAACAGTAGCCACATTTCTAATAAATAAACACAGCAGGTCAGGCAGACCTGTATAAACAACACTTCAATGCAAACCAACCTAAGTGTTTTTGTTTTGTTCTCAAGCATTATTTAAAGTATAGCCAACCTGTTTGACCTTATGTGTGTTATATATAATTAATTAGAGCTATTGAACCAGTGGCATTTACAATCAATAAAAACACAATATCAGCACAGTAACAATGATTTTTGCATTTAACAGTAAGTTTGCTTCAAAATGCTAGCAGTTACTATCAACATTGTTTGCCTTGGGCAGAGTAGCACCATTACCAGAGCAGCGTAAAACACAGAGGTTTTAATGAAACATTCCATGAGCTTGAGAAATTATTTTAGAAAGTATTTTAATAGTCACATAGTGACAATATATGCAATTGTGTTCATTAAACAATACCGTAATACAACAAAATTAGGCTTATGTAGAGTTCTAGCTTATGTACAGTTCTATCTCATTTACTATTTAGGGTCTATTTACTAACAACATGGCTGACAACGCTTGACTATAGTCACATGCCCTTATATACTAACACCTGCAAAGCGTTTTGGAGATTCACTAATGTGTGTTATTTGAGAGGACATACAACTTTAAATTTTACTGGTGTTTCAGGTGAGAGCATGTGAATTTAATGTGAATGAGTTTTGCCCGTTAAAAAACATTTTTTTTATTTTGGCTACTTTGTAATAAATATAAACCACGTAACTCCTTATTTTATCATGTCACTTGAATATCTATTTGTAAAAATCTGTCTTCTTGAACACTTTTCTTTATTCATAGTTGCTTTTGGACTGCAGAATTGGTAACTGTATGTATGTAGCTGTATCAATGTATAGTTATTATAATAATAATAATTTTATTAAAGTAGTATCATCAATTCCCTCAGAGCTGTACAATGAGAAAATACAATATAAGTAATAAAGAATTAAGAAAAAAGAGTGAAAAAAGAGTGACAGCGTAACAACTCTTTTACTACACTCAAAAGCAAAAAGAAAATAGATCCAATGACCTGAAGCATAATAGGGAGCAACTTGTTGCTCACCAAATTGAATATAGGTGGGCACCCACAGGTTAAATGTAGAAATCGATAGCTGAAGAGGATGAATCCAAATAATGCAAAAATAAAAAAGTAAATCATAGTGAGATTCATAAAAAATATTAATGAATAAATTATAAGGCTTACGTATAAAGATGGGGGAAACCTCTTGCTCCAGGTTGTTAGGATATAAGCAGTACATCACATTACATAGAAGATTAGAGGCCCCTGTTCAAATGAGCTAACAATCTAGACAGTGATGTGGCAAATGTATACATTGCCAGCCATCTGATTGTTGTATCAATAGGACAAACTTAGAACAATAATTCGAAAAGACCACTAGTCCTGATTCTCTATCAAGCTCTTCACAAGGTTTTCTACCCATGAATGCTTGTTCAGCATGCACAGATGGTTTCTTTTGCTCTCCTCTCGACATAATTAGTCTACATGACTGATACTCCTGAACAAAGTCACAGAAGCAGAAAAAATAGTTTTTACCGTGATCCTCTTTTTTTAAGGGAGATATCGACGTCTGCTATGTGGGTTGCTACAATATTTTTCCAATTTGTTTCAGCTAAAATATTTCATTTCTAAACCACAGGGGGGGGGTTTGCTGCCATTTGTCATAAACACTGTCGACATTGTATATTTGCTATTTGTATGTCCATAAATATCAAGTAGAATGTTTGTTTCAACAGGAGAAGAATGACATCTCAAACAAGGTCAGCTTTCTCGGTCTGGATTTCTTTAAGTAATGGGCTAGTCAGAGACTCTTTAGTGAATTGTTTCTTTAGGCAGTGCTGAAATACAGAAAAAGGAAATCTTTTTTACTCTGTTGCTATGAATTATTCAAAAAATGTATCAGTTGGTAGTTTGATCACAATCTCTAAAATTGATGTATGGAAAATGAATAGCATGTGGGCAGAATGTTTGAATTAAGTATCATTTAAAAATGCATTTTATAGATATACATATCTGGAAAGGGGTTTGGTGCACCCAGTTCTTACATAAGGGAATATAGTGTATCCCATAGCTTTAACAGGATATGACTTCCAAGTTCAAAATTGGAATCAAACGTTGACTGTCATAAGGAAATTGAAAAATTTAAGAGAACATTTCAAGTCCACCCAACTTTTCAAGTAATTGAGACAGGGGCAGATCCAGAGCCTGGCCTCAGGAGGGGGCACTCACACTAACACACATCCAGGACTAGCACTAATGCATGAACGTAGACACTCACACTAATACACATCCAAGCATTCTCACTAATGCATGCACGTAGGCACTCACACTAACACGTCCAGACACTCAGCACTACCACACATTAACACACACTAACATTTACACTAACACCGAGACACCCATACAAATATACCAAGATACACAACCAGACACACACCTACTAACATACCCAAACAAAGACACATGTTCACACACCAACATACCTAGAAACACATACTAACATACGCAGGCAAAGATTTATGTTCACACACACTAAAATACCCACACACTAACAAACCCAGACACTCACACACGCAAACACACACTTACACTAACATACCCAGAAACACACATATGCTCTCACACTTAAATATTCACATACACTAACATACCCACCCACACACAAATATACCAAAGACACATGTTCACACATTAACATACCCAGACACACTAACATACTCAGATGTACATATGTAACCAGACACACACACCAACATACCCAGGCACACACCAACATACCCAGGCAGGCATACACAAACACACCCAGAAAGACACACACTAACATACACACAGCTCACTAACCCTGGAAACTCTCAGACTATGTTTGATGCAACACCCCCTGCGAGCTGCAGCGCTACCCCACCTCCTCTTGGAAGTTAGGGAGATAAAGAGGTAAGTCCAGGTGTTGGGACTTACCTCTTTAACCCTGCTCCAGGAGCATGCCTCCGTCTATCTTTGGGAGGGGGTGGCAATTGCTCAATTGCCCCCCTGAATCCGCCAATGAATTCAGAATGAGGTGGAGTCTACCAAGTGACAGATACCAAGGGAAGCATGAGCAAATCAGCAGATAAAAACAGCAGAGGCTATAAAGACTAGCAGGAAACAAAACATGTTTGGAAAATAGCCTTAGTGTATTGCTGGATAAAAGAGATGTTGTACCATGTGGCGGTAGAAATATTTTTTGTTACAATTTCTTTATTCTCAATACTTTCTATGCTAGGTCATTCTAGCAATAATGAAACCATGAAAATGTCACTGGTGGGGTTTCAAACAATGCTTTGTAATTATTTTAATTGCAATGTGGCCTGTTTCCCAGACAGGTGTGTGCAGTGCATTGCAGTGTATGATCATTTTTATTGCTGGACGGTTGTTCTTTATACTTTGAAAAGTTTTGGTTTTTTATTTACTCAGAGTAAAGTACCCATCCTCTTCAACACGTGGGGAAATTGGTCATACAGAGAGTGAGAGGAAGTAAGAAAAACTGTTAGAATGCATCACAGCAGAATGTAAAATTAGCATTCTTATGCCTTTTATAGAGGAACTGAATCTTTCAGAAGAAGGTGATCTTCTTAATAAATATTTTGCTTGACGTCTGCTATGTGGGTTGCTACAATATTTTTCCAATTTGTTTCAGCTAAAATATTTGATTTCTAAACCACAGAGGGGTTTTTGCTGCCATTTGTCATCTCAGTACCATTTGTTATGTGTTTTTTCAAATACCGTACCCTAGGCATTGGCTTATCTTTCTGGCCAAAAGCAGCTGGAGTCAGGGCTGGCCCAAGACTTAATGCCAACGCCATTATCTACCCCCCCGGTGCTTACCTTTAAACAGTCCTGCGGTGAGTATCCCTGCTCTGCCTCGGTGCCGGCTTGTAATGCTGAGCGCTGGAAATTGACGTCACTTCCGGCGCTCAGCATTACAAGACGGCACCGAGACCGAACAGGGAGACTCGCCGCAGAGGAGAGAGAGAGGGGGCGCCGAGCGGGTAAGCGAAAACCACTCGGCGCCCCTCTCTCTCTCCTACGATTCAAAAAAAAAAAGAGCTTGGGGCGGCAAAGTGCCGCCACTTCTAAAGTGCCGCCTGGGGCAATTGAACCAGTCGGCTCCATTGTAGGGAGTCGGCTGGAGTCTTCAACAGCTGTGTCCTGAGGTGTGACTTTTTCAGTTAATTATCAGTACCCTATTTCAGGTATACATGTATATACCTGTCTCTATAGTCCTGTTGGCCTAGTACCGTATTTGGGAAATCCAGTATACTAAGTGATACTATAGTGAGACATACTTACGTAATTAAGAACCATAATGAATATGGATAAAGGCACGATAAAATAACACAGAATTTCTGAAGTCTTATTTCTGATCTTGATATCTGTATTTGGTGATGAACAACCTGGAATTACAAAAGAAATGCCCAAGACATCCATAAAAAGGCTAGCTGATATTCTGACACCTACAAAATGTACAGTTAGGATTCAGAGGTGGACAAGTGGACTGGAAGCATCCAACAAGCGAAACTGGGGCTGAGAAAGAGTTGGGGCTCGACTAGTAAAAACAAATGTTAGCCGAGTTTGACTCATTTGCAACATATTAAAGGAGGTGTTTAAGTCACCTTAGCTCCACCTCACAAGAGAAAGAGAGATAGAGAGAGAGAGAGAGAGAGAGAGAAGGAGAGTGGCAGATTAAGAGATAGAGGGAGAGAAAGGCAGCACACTAAAATGATAGCCCTCATGTAACAATTGTATGTTTTCTATAACCTTAATATCATCGGCCTCTACGCTACTTGTGTTCTTGAGTAATGAAAATTAACTTTTTTATTAATAGATATTGCACGCATGTACATTTGTAAGGTCATGGAAAGGTTATTTGCATACACATATTTTGCATGATAACAATATACTATTAAGATGTCTATTTTTGAAAGCATTCTTACGTTACATCATTTTTACACATCTGCCTAAAACTTTAGCACAGTACGGTATATATCATATATATATATATATATAGCTAAAAGGAAAGAGCCAAGATATGATAGTCATAGAGTAAAATGTAAAGTAATGCCTTTAAGGTCGCAAAGTAACCTAAGGCTGTATTATATTATATTTTTTAAATATATTTTACTATATAAATGTTGATCCACTAAAAGTTATCAATAATACTGTATATACTGACTCCTGGGCCAGCACTGTAATACTGATAGTACAGTATGCTTTAATGGGGCCCCATTTCTGTGTTTCTATTATGGGACCCCTACTCTATCCAGACATTTTGGAGCTTACATTTGAATTTATGTTGACTAAACACTGAGTGTGCTGTATCGCAAATATGTTTGGATCTCCTGGGCCAATTGGCTGAGCCTTCTGCCAAGCATTAATGATGCCAGCCCTCACCTGGATGTCCCTCTTTTTAGGAGCGCTGAAAGTTTTCTGGTATGTGTTTATGACAATATTCTACAGCCTTGTCTTTTAGCACCCCTACTTCCTAAATCCATTCAGGGTATGATATACCTAATTAAATCTAACAAGAATACTGTACACAATAACATTTTTAGCACTACTTATTTTCTTAAATCCATTTAGGGGTTTATACATAATTAATATACATTAATATACATTAATATATTAATAAATACTAATTAAGCAATTACTGACTATCAGTAATACGTTGCCTGGCCCAGGACAGGTGAAGTCCTAATATTAACAGTATTATTGAAACTTTTTAGTGGATCAACATCTATATAGAAATATATTAAAAGAAATACTATAATACATCCTTAGGTTACTTAGCGACTAAAGGCATTACTTTACATTGTTATCTCTGACTATCATATCTCTGGCTCTTATCCTTTTGCCATATACTTATATATACTAATATATAATTATATATACCGTACTGTGCTAAAGTTTTAGGCAGATGTGTAAAAATGATGTAACGTAAGAATGCTTTCAAAAATAGACATCTTAATAGTATATTGTTATCATGCAAAATGAGGGTGAGTGAGCGGACAGAAGAAAAATCTAAATCAAATTAATATGTGACCACACATACATACAGTATACTTCTGTGTACAACTTCTAGGCCGGTTTAACCTTGAAAAGTAGTAGCATTTAAAGAAAACCTGCATGCCAAAACTAATTAGAAGCATGTGATACCCATATGGGATAAGACTTTAAAAATGAAGCACAAAAAGTTGTTTATATCCCCCACCCACCATTTCATTGCATGGCGTTCAAAATTCTACCTCCTAAGCTCAGCCCCAAGCATTGACAGATAACTAAATTGGTCAGTCAATTTCATAAAATAAACCCTAATAGTATTCACACGCTGGTCCTTAAAACACTTGAATTGCCCTTCCTAAGAATTGATTTTCTAATACAATGTATTTGCCACGCTGTTAACTATGTACCACTCTAAAACAAACATCATACCTGTGACCTTGAAAACAAAACTACTGTTCTGATGTTTCCTTAATGGTTCTGTCAGGGAACATGTGTAGTTCCGGTTTCCAGTGTCTGAGCAATTAGTGATTTTCACGTCACATTGAGCATCTACCCGATGTGCTTCTTTGGTCTTAGTAACCTGAAAATGACAATGCGACATGTACACACCGCTTAAATATAATGGTATATGCTACACACATTCAAAAAAATGTATCCCATCATTCTAATGATACTTAATGTTTATAGCAACAAACAGGTACTGCTGTTTAGAGTGAAAATTGCCTTGAGGTTTGGATAATTAGTTGTTATTCTGTAGCAGAGGGTCTCATTGACCCATGTAGGTCATCACAACCCTTGCTAATTAATAGTAGGAAAGGCGTCCATGCAAAGGCACTAGTGTCAACAAATATGGAGCTTGTTGGTGCAAAGTGGGCTGTCTACCACACAGCTTTTTGCTGCCTTCCCTTGTTTCTTGTTTCCCAGAGGCTTCCCTGTTTCACTTAAAGTCAGTGCAGTAGGTAGAGCAGCAATTTCCAATATCATGTATTTGTAATTTAATAAAATATAACAAAACCTGAGAGAGAGATAAAAATGGCTATGTAACCAATTACTCAAACAATCAAACAAATTTACTTTAGTTTCAGCAGATCGCCCCATGTCTAATGAGAAGAAAAAGCAAAAAAACTTACAAGTTGTTTCTCATTTATGGTTTTGCACAATGGCCCATTTATACAAGAGAAAATTCCATCTTCGTGAGCTGAACACACCAGTACCGTATCTTCAAAACAGACCAATGTCAAGTCTGACTGGTTCATATGGTCTTCTCTGGCACTTAACAGGCACCACACTAAACATCATAAACAACAAATAATAGTAATAGTAAAAGTAAATATATAGCAGGAGTTATAGACACCATTTACACATTTTAACTTACAGTTTCCAAATAGTAAATATTTTAGATTCCAGTTTATGATCATCTCTGCTGCAGAAAAGGTGTATGAATGGCATTTCTTTTGCTGCCCCGCTGTGAAACCAACTCTGGGATTTCCTATGTCGAAATCAAGTCTCGGTGAATGGGAGGGGGAAATCCCATGATGACTCACTAAACAAAAGAAAGAGGTACTCCTTATGTCTGTTTATAGTCTGATATCTCCCACCCCTTTGTGAAATAATATAGTTACATTTAGAATGCTCTTGATAAGTTCAACCAGTGATTAGACTAGCATTACTGATGTTATATTATGGGCCTCAGAAGGGGCTTTACAGGCTAGTCAAAGGGGGCTCTCTGGTTGATTATCTATCTTAAACTGACCTGAGTTAAAACTGACTTTTAGTGGCTATTTAAAACACAAGATGTGATCAACATTCTTTCTGGAAAACAAAAAGGTCCAGATTTCATGAAATACATGTGTTATTATTTGTTGACCATTCTTTCCAAAGGACAAATATCTATGTTTATGAAGATATACACTATTGTTCAAAAGTTTGGAGTCACTTAGTTGCTTTCATGGAAATTTCTAGCTGCGCTAACTTAATTGCAAAAGGTTTTTTTAAAAGATCAATGAGACTTTTAAACTTGGATTAGCTAACAATAAGTGCCATTGTAACACAGCATGGTTGCATGGTTGCTGATAAAGGGGCCTCTGTACACCTATAAAGAATTTTAATTAAAACTCCAGCTACAAAAGTTATTTACAACATTAACAATGTCTACTGTATTTCTGATCCATTTGATGTTCTTTCAAAATCAAGGACATTTCGAAGCGAGCGCAAATTTTGGAAAGCTACTGTGTATGTCATACAATTTACATAGATGAAATTCAATCTTGCCTCTTCTGAGGAACTGATGGCACTTTTCTAACTTGGCCTGTTCCCTAAAACACCACAAGATTTTCTAGAGCATGTCCGATATCACATACATTTCTCAAAATTACTGTAGTTCTGACTTCATGCCACCAATGTCCTAAGAAATAAATCTAACCTTACCACAGACATTAGAGCAGGGGCCTCCAAGTCTTTTATGCAGAGGGGCATTTCATCATTAATGTACAGTGTGTGTGTGTGTATGAGAATATATCGCTTGTAAGTGAAAGGTTTAGGCCACTGACATTGATCTGTGAGACTGATCAATAATAAATGACCTAAAGTGTCACTACTAATTAGGTCAGGGCTTGACAAATTTGTTGTGACTCTAGGCGCCAGGTAAAAAAGTTAGGAGCCAGGATTTTTTTAAACTAACAGTTGGTCAGGAGTGATCTGATCATCATCAGCCCACTTACTAAACTCACAGCGTTTGACCTGGAAGCACCCTGGACTTTCAGGTCAGTGCTGTTTTGGGTATTTTTAATTAATTTTTTCATTTTATTTTTTTTTTTTACCTCTTTCGATGCTGATGTCCATTGGAGCACAGCATTGACTGATATTTAGTCCCCACAAGCTTGAAGGGAAAAATGTTAACCCCTGCAATGCCACAAATGTGTCATACACAATTGTGGCATTGAAGGGGTTAACGCTGCACTGTCGCTCTCATGGAGCGATCGGGCAGCAGGGGAGAGTTGGGGCTGTTCTCCACACTCATGTGGAGACTGAAGACCCCTGTCCCTGAAGCTGCCTCTGGCAGCTGGGATGCAGTTGCTGGTCTATAGACCAGCCATTGCAGGGGGGGTCTCTTTGATGACTGCTGTAGGCTTCCATGCCTACAGGAGTCATCAAAGGGCTTGTGGGGGCTCGTTTTGGCTGTTGCTGGTCTGCCTGGGCTTCCAGGCAACAAAAGCAGCAAAACCCTGTACAAAACGGGAAATAACCCCTAAAATGCCACGATCGCGGCATTGAAGGGGTTAACGCTGCACTGTCGCTCTCATGGAGCGATCAGGCAGCAGGGGGGTGTTGTGTCAGGTCCCCACACTTGTGTGGGGACCAAATCAACACACAACCCCCTTCCCTGAAGCTGCTTGTGGCAGCCGAAAACACGATTGCCGGTCTTCCTGCAACCACGTTTTCAGCCTACAGGATCACTCCGTGGAAGTGATCTCAGGCTCGGGGGCGGGCTCGGAGTGGCTGTGCTGTCTGCCCAGACTCCTGGGCAGACAGCAACAGCAGCGCCCCCGCGTGGCGGCGTGGGGACGTTTTTCGGAGATTTAAAAGGCTGCCAAACACCTAGGCGCCAGGGCAAAATGCTCAGTCGCCATGGCGACCTGGCGCCTGGGATTTGTCGAGCCCTGATATACAGTATATGTCTGCTTAGGAATGGTTACATTTTAAAACCAGGTTTAGAAACCCCATTCTAAATATATGGTTAACTAATAGACTCTTAATACATTATTGGTCTTTATGCTAGTAAAATGTTGCTCAATTAAATAACTTAGTTGACCAGTAGTTAAAGGGGCAGTTTAATGTCACTGACAGCCCTATTAAAAGAGAATGCATATTAAAGTATACAGCACTTTATTGTGAATTCTATAACTTTCCCATTTTTTACAATATTAGCTGCTCCCCTCCGCATATTACGTTTGGGGAGATGTGTTCCGCCATACATATTTCTGCACAGCAACTGTGAGGGTGGAAAAGGGGCAAATGCAGATAATATGATGACTGTCCCCATAGGACAAAATGAAAATATAAAGGGACCACAATCACATCATATGCCAAAAATGTAAACAAAAAAGGTAAAGAGGGTTTTCACCAATTAGGCTTCAAAAATGTCATTATTTTTTGTTTTTGTTTTATTTGCTTTCTTTAAAGTGTTGGTTAATACAAAATGGTTTGTTGTACAATAAATAGGCATTTCATTAAATCTCCTTTTCCTTTTAAAATTTGCCTTGATGTACATACACAAGCATTGATGTTGTTTTTTTTCTTTTTCATTTTTCAGGGGCATCTAAAAGAAAAACTCCAGTCACTGAAAAGGGAGGTGGACAATATTGTTCAAAGCAAATCTGATGAGCAGGAAAAATCCCAAAATCTTCAGGTCTGAAACTCTGCGTGGTTAATCTGTAGAACAAATAAAAATGTTGTATAACTTTGTACAGCTTTTTTTCTAAAAATATAAACCAGCTCTTGTTATAAAATAGGAAAAAATAGCGTCTGTTTTGTTATTTTTTTTGTGGAACAGCTCTAAGAAGACTAGAACAGTTGGCCATTTTTAATCACTGAATTACTGGAATTTTGGAATGTTCGGTGTTTTTAATTTTTATTATAGCAAAAAAAGATCAATGACATGAATAAGTCCTCCAATCAAATGTGTGAATCCTTGTTTGCTATCAGTATTCCATAAATGAGTGATAGAAAGCTTAGGTCATATCATCCCTCAGCAATGGTGAATTTTCAAAACCTTTGTATCTGTTTAAAGGGGAACTCTGACTATTTTTTATTAGTGGTTTTTAGTTTTAGTTGTATGCTCAGTTGTCTGTTGCCCAATCTACTAGACAACTTATCCTTATCATACTGCCTGCGAAAAACGATACGATAGGTCATAGCCGGACGCTCTGACTTATGAAAGTCTATGTAGAAAGGGCATTGCCATAAAGAATGAGCTTAGTGTGGTGGTTAAGCAGGGAAAGACACTTAAAACACTGAATGAGTGACAACAATGGCAGCCACCAGATTTTCTTTTAAAGGAGGCTTGCTGGAACAAAATGACTTTTTATGCTCAAGGTAAAAAAAAACAAAAAACATTTTTATGGAACTAAGGGGTTGGAGGTTGTTTTATGTTCTCAACACAAAATGTAAGTTAGAGGTGCTTTTTGGTAAAAGCTGACATTAGCGAAGGGAAAGATGTTCCCATTCGGCATCCTGATTTAGTGGCAACTTTATTACAAAGTGGAAAGTTGTTCTCAAATGTTAATGAATAAAGTTTTTAGAATTCTTATATATATATATATATCTTCTTGCTGAGAGCTGAGGTTTGCGGTGTGTCCTGTGAATGCTTCAGGACGGAATCTAGGAGACCCCATGCGCATGTGTGTGAAAGTCGTTCTTATTTATTTCATGGGAGCATCTTCATGTCACAGACTGCCTGCCTCAAGCGGATAATCAGTGAAGTAAAATGAAAAGTACTTACAAAGTTCTTCCTTATGCATTGATTGGTTAGAGGGTTCCTTGGGTGTCCATTTAAACATATGCTTCTATAATAGACAAACCAAAGTAATTGGAACAAATTAGTGACTACTGTCCATTTTTTATTGTTCTTTACTTTATTCTCTGTTCTATCCAGAGTTCAAACATTTTATTACTTCTTTGCAGTGTTTAGTTGGCCAGAAACGTCGAGTGTTAGCTTCTGAATTTGAGTGTCTACGCCAGCTTCTGGCTGACCACGAGCGGGACCTCAATCACCGACTGGAAAAGATGGAGAAAACCATTATACAAAGAAGAAATGAGAGCATAACCAGATTTAACGAGAAACTTGCTGCTCTCGAGAAAAGCATTGCAGATATTGAAAAAAATGGACTATCCCCCTCTTGTCAGAAACATCAGGTGAGAAATGAGTTTAGATTTATCATGTTTCGTATGCCTTTCCCCTCCCAGCAGAGGGGAAAGGCAAACAGTTGCTTGTTCAACTGTAGCTGCAACATTTCCACTAAAGGAGAAAGCTTTGCAATGGCTTCCTCTGGAGTAAAGGATGTGCTGCTGATCGCTCGTAGATCGATCAGCAGCTTCTCAATCACTAGAGGAGAAAGTAAATGATTTATCCATGATCCATTAAACATGTACACGTCAATGATTCTGATGTTACATGTGGCTCTACAACTGCCTCACAAATAAAGAATAATGTATGGGGTGTAGCAGACCCCGTCTGAATGATGGCCAAAACTTTACTGATGATTTTTAAGAAGCTTTATTGTACATTTTCCGTTTTAACTCCAAAAATTCACCGTAAGAGCTGAACAAAATACAAATAATATGCATTAATGACTTATCCATAAATTATCTATCTTTTGCTTATTACTAATACAAAGTGAAAAATATACAGACCTTATGCCTTTTTCAGGGGGTTTGCTAAACAACCTTGTATATGAGGATGGACTCTGATAACTCTTGTAAATATGCTGGCTCCCTTGTATTACTGTTATGACCAGTATGACTGTTATGACCAGCATATCCAAGACCATTTCCTTCTGAGTAACAGTCCTACCCCAAACACCTTCCCACTGCAACATGGACAGTGTAAACCCT
Organism: Spea multiplicata; assembly: GCA_009364415.1. Taxonomy (NCBI): domain Eukaryota; kingdom Metazoa; phylum Chordata; class Amphibia; order Anura; family Pelobatidae; genus Spea; species Spea multiplicata. The sequence goes on along the minus strand of VKOC01000002.1, from coordinate 41,034,761 downwards.
ATCCACATTTAAAACTTGCAAAAACTCAGAACATGCATACAACAAATTATAACATAAATGACAGTCTGTTACATGGAGGGAAATCAAAACGGCTTCCATTTCAATTTGTTTCATGTAGAGAGGTTGGCGTACCTATAGAAATATATATTTCTCTGCCTGTATTTTGTGCTTAGCCTGAGATATGTTGTGTTCGCTCGCCTACACTGGATTTGGGTCCATTCTGCAGGTATGGTCACCAACATATACTGGATAAATTTACTAAGCAGGTGGAGGATTTTAAGAAAATGATTTAACTACCTGGTTTGATGTATATAATATATGAAGAAAGTAATGAGTCCATTATGTTATGGTGCAATAAACTGCCAATAATATACAGGTTTCCTCAGGAAGAGCTTTTTGTAGGGTTGCCATGTAAATCAAACAGCAAATCTTTGAAAATTGGTCTGATCTCTCAGCCCCTAGCACTCGAAGGGTTAAGGTACGGGATTTGTATTTTTATTTTTCAGGAAATGTATGTCCTAGTTTCACCCGTGATGCAAATGCTTTTCATTCTGACAAGTTTTCTTTCTACCCCAGCCTAAACAAGAGCTCAAAAGCACAGTAAGCAGGTAATTTTGTTAAACTGTTTGTATGAATGCCTGTTCTTTGACGTTGCGGCCGTCTCCCACAATGTTATTTCCGGCCATGATCTGCGATAAGCTAGGTTACCGACACACACGTTTTCTACTTAATTAGTAGAATCTAAATAGACCAGATATTAAGGTCTCGCATCCATAGTGAGGTGTTTATATACTAGGTGTAACTCAATAGCAGATAATGTTCTCCTTTCGCAATAAAACGTACCCTTGACTAAATAATTTTTACAGCCTTTTAATATCTGCATTATTATTCCTCCCATTATCTTATCTCTGAACCGACAACTGCCATTTTCTTAAGTTGATGTATCACTAAAAACCTAAAATATTGATAACTGTGTTGCCATAAACATAACAATACACTTTAGTAGTCCAGTAGCCTACGTGCTCTCTACCAGGGATAACTTCACAATCTATACTCTTTCTCTCTATAAATGACTGGTCTAGATATATTTTGTTCATATACATAAGAAGGTTGATGATTTATCTTGTTTTTTCTTTCCTCCAAGGCCTTCTCATGAGCCCCAGTTTACGAATAGCTCAGTAAGTTCTACTTTGGAACATTTAAAGATGTACACAGGTAATTTTTAATTGAATATCATGGAATTTAACGCTCCAGAATGATATTGGGAATGTTTTAATTATTAATTTTTTCATTTTTTTAATTCTCTTTTAGTTTCTGTGACATTGGACCAAAAAACAGCAAACCCAAATCTCTTTGTTTCTGGAAATCGAAAATTTGTCCGATATGAAGAGTACCCAAGGGACGTTATTCCATATCCTGAAAGATTTGATACGAAACCCTGTGTGCTTGGAATTACGGGATACAAACTTGGGAAACGCTACTGGGAAGTAGAAGTGGGTGGCGGAATATACTGGAGCGTTGGGGTGGCAAAGCAGTCTGTGTGCAGGAAAGGATTCTTTAAGATTGATCCTCATGGAGGCATTTGGGCAATTGGGTTACTTGGCATGTATGCTGACTGCTATTACGCATTCACTAACCCTGATATTCTCTTATATCCTAGAGAGCACCCTGTTAGGATTGGTGTACTTTTGAATTGTGAAGAACATTATATTTCATTTTATAACGCTGACACCATGGAGCTCCTTCACACATTTGCATTTGTGCAGTCGGCAGACAAATTATTCCCTTTTTTCTGTGTTGGTGCTCTGGGAACAGAGCTTCGACTTGACTAGCTAGTTCTGAGGAAAGCAATACTAGATATTTCTACCATTTTAGTGCCATTTATCGAGGAGAGTAATAGAATGCAAAACATTCCTGAAAGTAGAACTTTCCTACAATTCTCTAAATATGAAAAGCTTAGGAGGTTTTTAAGATCCCACCCCAGGTTTTACATTAATTTTTTAAAAGTGGGATATGTTATTTAAAACAGATGAGTTTCCAGATGTAAAGATTAGTTTAGCTGTAGCACCGTTTTTATTAATTCACTGCCTTATTAAATGTAATGGTCGCAAGCACTGGGTGGGCTGCCATCAAATGCTTCTATCAAATGTATGCAATTTTTTTAGTACTTATATATATACCTTCTTATACCTGATAAATCTTATCTATTTTGATGTCAAGTAAATATTATGGAAGATCTATCATCTAACAAATTGTTAGTTATACAGCCATCTTACAAGGGCAGGAATATTGTCACCATGAATGATTCTGATTATCACCTGTGTCTTAAGTATTTTCATGACAAAATGGTATATCAGGTTCAGATGACAATTCCCACTGGCTCTTGGATTTCACGACTGGTCAAAGGGGGGAGACCAGGGCTATATAAATTAATATATACATTTCCTTTACTGAACAAACCCACAAATAGTCACAATTTACCTCCCCGAGACACATGAAGACACCCAAACCCCCCTGGACATTTTGTCTTGAGTACCAGATGTCTTGCAGAAAACCAAAGTAGGCATCTGGACCATGTTTTATGTCCCTTGGTAGAAAATCTGTGCATTTATATGAAGCATGTCATTCAACAAACAGAGGCCCAAGAGTCTACTTCAAAGATTTGAAAAATTGGTAGTCTCAACTTTATTTTTTCTATTTAAATATCCTAGTAAATAATCCAATATTTATTTTCTTACTGAACCTGATGAATTCTCTATGGGACATATTGTGTTTCTGTTGACCAACATGCATTTTGTAATTTATTTCTTTCTATTTAAATGTACCATGTATGAGAGAACTATGGGCATAGCTATGGGGTCATGCTGTGCCCCTAGCTATGCTAATGGATTCTTGCCCATTCTTTATGGATGCTATATATTGGCAATGTCCTTTTGATTTGATAATGAGATGAGAGGGTCGTAGGTCTCCATGGATAAGCTAAACGGCCTCCCATCAGAAGTGGTAGGGGCAAATGAAGTGAGCAGATTTAGCCAGAGTCAAGAAGACAAGAAGACCAAGAAGACCAAGCACTGATTATAGTCTGAGCTGTTACATCGGGAAACCTGAACAGACTAGATGGCCTGCATGATGGTTCTTATATGCTGTCAAATCTGTGTTCTAACACATTTCCTGATTTTGTGAATTCACTGAATTATTTTGTCAAACTTGTTATGGAAAACTCTTGTTAATTATTGATCAAAAATGTAAATACTATAAGTAAAGAACATGACAGCCTGTTAAGAACATGTATAAATGTTGGCCTGTAGTTAGATGTAATCCATTACTGCAAAAGGTCCATAGAGCAAAGAATGTATTGAATAATAGCCATTACAACCAACACAAATCAATTACGTGGGTCAAACCTCTTGCAGGCACCTTTTAGCGAGGGATGAGTAAGGTCTGCCAATGGCTTCGTTGTTATTTATGTTTTTGCCGTGACTTTTGCATTCCAGTAAAAGTAACCCGCAAAACTTGTAGAACTTGCTAAGGGGACAGATATACTATTAAACTATTCCCACACTGCTCTGATACACACTTTAACCATGTCTATTTGCAGTTTACAACATATGGGGAACACTTTCCATCCCTTCCACAGATGAATTTCAGAGGATATTAATTAAATGGTCTCATTGACACTTCCAGAAACACCTTAAAAAAACTTATCATATCAGAAATATGAAGGTCCTGTTTTTTGGACTAGAAAAACTTTGTGGGACTAAGAAAGGTACCACAAACCAAACTTTACTTCAAAGGGAATCTTTTGGAATTTGTGAATTAGATACGCTTTTCCCTAAAAGTACTAATGAGTTATAATCATACCCATTTTTTTCAATACTAAGTTATTATTCTTGCAATTTATCTGTTGTAAACATCATGGAATGATTTTTCCAATATTTTGTGTAATGCAACTAGTTGTTTTTGTATCAAACTTACACAATTCATGCTGGTTTATTTCATGTTCTCAGAATTCAATCACTGCCAACTTGGTTATGACAGTCGATATTTACAGCTATTTGATTTTGTGACATAATTTTACCCATATGATGGTTAATGTCTAGATGATTAAATTGCCCTCAGCATTGTAGCTATTCCTGTTCATACATTGTAAAAAATTTACAAAACCTTTTAAATATATTTTTGTATTCTGATCAATGATCATTTGCTATTTTGTCAAATTTTATATAAATCATGTTGCCAGACAAATATATTATATTTTACTTTTTTTTTTACAATGATGCATCTTCACTTTTCACACGTGACAATCGGGTTTTAATATGTTTGTCCTAATAAATGAATAAGACCCACTCTCCCATGCAAAGGTTTATATTTTAACTTTTGTTAAAGTGAAGTTTCTGTGGATGTGTGACCATTAATTAATCATTACATCTTTACTTGGAGCTTTAAGCCAGACTCCTTTTCCTTACTCTTCTTTGTGAGGCTGCCACAACCAATCAAGGACCATAAGAATGCAAATCTTGGGTTCAGATGTTCAAATGAATACAGTGCCCTCCACTAATGTTGGCAGCCTTGGTAAATATGAACAAAGAAGGCTGAAAATTGACCGTTTAACACTTTGTGCATTTTTGAACAAAAGATCAAAAATACTCTGCTCTTGTCTATATCAAATAAATGCAAATTTAACACAGGTTTATGCAAAACAAGGTTGTTAAATATGTGTGTAAATATGAGCAACAATTATTGGCACCCCTATGAACTCATATGAGAGATATATTTGAAGTATATTCCCATTGATATTTTATATTTCTTAGTACACCTGGGTGACTAGGGACGGATTCTGAGTTGTTTTCTGAGCAACCTTTTTCTTGTGAAAAAGTTAGATTGGCGGCTATCGTCCCGTCATCAATCTCAAACAACTGAACAATTTTGTTCAGTAACACCATTTCAAAATGGAGGGAATTCATTTCTTATGAGATCTATTAATCCAAAATGATTGGATGATAAAAATAGACTTGAAGGATGCCTATTTGACTGTTCCAATTCATCCTTCACATCAACATTTTCTTCAATTCATATGGGAAGGTCAAAAATGGCAATTCAATTGCCTTTCTTCAGCACCATGGTGCTTTACAGAAATCTTGAAACCTGTCATTGCCCTATTAAGAAGTCGAGGAGTGAGACTTATCATCTATCTAGACGATATCCTTCTCATGTCTCAAGACCTTCATACCATTCACCTTCATATGAATTGGACAATCTCATTATTGACAAACCTGGGTTTCCTCATAAACGAGAAGAAATCTATTTTGACCCCTTCAAAGGAAGTAGAATTCTTAGGGTTCATCATCAATTCTCAGGAAGCAAATCTGAGTCTACCCTCAAAGAAATTAAAAACCATTCGGAAAGAAATCAGATCTATTCTCAACAAGGAGATAATCTCCCTAAGATCTTCAGCAAGGATTGTGGGTCTACTCTCTGCATCAATCCAAGCCATATTTTCAGCTCCCCTCCATTATCGCACCCTTCAACGTCTCAAGGCGAGACATCTGAGAGAGGGCTTGGGATACTCAGACGAGATCTCATTAGATATGGAAGCCAAAGAGGAACTTCTTTGGTGGCGAAATCATATTCAATCATGGAATGGGAAAACTATTTTCAGTTCCTTCCCGGATGTAACAATAGAGTGAGACGCCAGCTGTATAAGCTGGGGAGCTCGCTGTGGTGCAAATTCCACAGGAGGGAAATGGTCAGATTCCCACATGCACATCAATTATCTAGAACTTCTAGTAGGATCCTTTGCCCTCAAGAGTTTCATCAAAAACAAAACCAATTGTTGTATCCTACTCAAGATGGACAACATCACCGCAGTCCAATACATCAACAAACTAGGGGGTACGAGATCTAGCCGATCTAGCAAAACAATTCTGGCACTTCTGCCTAGAGAGGAATATCTCCCTCAAAGCAGAATATCTTCCAGGTCTATCCAACACGATAGCAGGCTGGAACACCCACTTCCTAGTAGACTACAGCGATTGGCAACTCGATCCCCAAATCTTTTATCAACTCAATTGCCTTTAGGGACCATGGGGACGGATGCCTTCCTTCAGGATTGGCCATCGGGAACCAACTATGCATTTCCCCCATCCATTCTAATATCCAGAGTTCTTGTTCAAGTATCCATGCAAAAATCTCACCTAATCCTGATCACCCCATGGTGGCCAGCTCAACCATGGTTTCCCCAGATACTGAACATGGCCATAAACTTCCCACGGATCCTTCCGACCTTCCAATCGATATTATTAGACCCATCAGGAAACCCACACCGTCTTGTTCTAGACAAACAGTTGACATTAATAGCATGGCTGATCTCAGGCCATTCGAACCGAATCCAGAATTTTCAGCTTCTACTCAAAGACTACTGTCAGAAGCATGGGCCCCTGGTACCAGATCTAATTACAGATCAGCCTGGAAACTTTGGGTTAGTTGGTGAAAGCAACAGGGTCTATCTATCTCTCTATCTCTCAAATCCTAAATTTCCTTTCTTTAGAATTTGACTCGGTAAAGCTTACCGGACCCTGAATCTCTGCCGTTCTGCCATTTCTGCCTACCATTCCCATATTAACTCTTTTCCTGTAGGCAAACACCCTTTGGTTTGTAAACTTTTAAAAGTTATCAGATTTCAGAGGCCTCCACGTCCAAAATACACAGACACTTGGAATGTTAATCTTATTCTAGATTTATTAAATTCATGGAATGATAATGATTCACTCTATCTTAAATTGTTATCTTGTAAATTAACTGTTTTACTATGTTTAATTTCTTTTAAAAGAGTGTCGGATGTTAAAGCTCTAGATATATCTAACAGAACTTTTTCTCCTGACGGTGTTTATTATAACCAGATGTACCAAAACTAACCTTAAAAAGTTATTTTATCCCTGATAATCCTAAATTATGTGTCGTTCGATGTTTACAAACATATGAACTTCGCTTCCATACTCTTAGAAGTTTGTCTTCCCAACAGTTACTATATATCTCCTATTGTAAACCCTATGCACCAGTTACTTCTGCCACCCTAGCAAGGTGGGTCAGACTTCTTATGTCCACGGCTGGTATTGAAATCTCTAAATTCGGAGCACACTCCACTAGAGGAGCTATGTCTACCAAAACCTTACAAGCAGGAGGCTCCTTAAATGACATCCTTAAAGCAGCCGATTTGTCATCGGCTTCTACATTGAAGTTGTTTTATTACCAACCTCATGTCTCTAGTGTTTTTTTACAGTTATACTTATGCTTTAAACCAGCATAATAGGAGCCTCCTGTCTGACATAAAATTCCAGATTTTCCTAGTCTGCCTCAGAAAATATAGATTTTATTAAAGACAGGAGGCGACTATTATCCCACCCTTTAACCCTCCCTGTTTGTTTTTTCTCCTCAGCTTGAGACGGACAAATACTACTTCATCGTTACAAGTTCTCCAGTTTTCTATTCAGGAATTGTTTCTTCTCGTTGTTTATTCTACTAAGACATGTCCTCTCGCATCAAGAAAGAGGAGGAGCTGTAAAGTTCAACTGCCACTATACCTGTTTAACAAACCTGATTGGCTAATGGACTACCTATGCATATAGCATGTTTGGTTACACCTACCTGTTCATTTATTTCTCTAACTTGTATATTACCTTTGCCGCTGTTGAAAGTAAAGAAAGATATAAGCATAATAGTCGCCTCCTGTCTAATAAATCTATATTTTCTGACGTCCAGACTAGGAAAATCTGGAATTGTTATTCACAGCCTCCATATAATTATCCACCTGGGAGATGATTACATATACATCAAATTAAAAACCTTGCAATTTCACTGCTGTGTACATTTTACATTTGATTTCATCATCATTTTAAATTAATTTCCTAGCACCCAATTTATTGTGAGTTTAAAAAACATAAATGACCTCTCTAGGGAACAGTATCTCGGCACTATACACTAACACACAGGTCTTGGAGGAATATTTTTAATAAGGGTTGCATGAGGAAAGAAGTTAAGAAAATGAATCCCTGAGGATCTAGAATCCATGGGGACTTGAAACAAAGTTTCTGCTAATTAATACGTGTTTGCGTATTGTTAGTGTGTGTTGTGGTGCCAGAATTATGAGTGAAAGAGAGATCTGTAAGGGAATTTGAACAGGCATGAGATATTAAATCTAAGACAAGCATATGTACAACATAATCTGCAGATAAATTATAAATGTTACAAAATGGACGAAGACATCATAAACCCATTTGATTAATGGTTCCACACAAAAATATTTGAAAGTCATCAGCTTCCTTCATTAAGTTGAGTGTGTGGTAGTGGAAAATGGGACACTTGGGAGGTATGGTAGAGGAATTGGTCCTTAGTGTCTAGGCACTTATACATTTTCTAGTATTTCTAGTAATTGACACTTTTGAATATTTACATATTTGCTTCTGAGGGTCAGCATTGTCTTCCAAAGATACAAGGAAAAACACATTTTAGGAATCATTTGGTACGGTTCAAAACCACATATATTTAAATTTATACTCAATAGGTTTAGCATTGACCGTGGTGGCACCTGGCATCAGGGCCGGCCCTACAATGGAGCCGACTGGGGCAATTTAGAAGGGGTGGCACTTTGCCGCCCCAAGCGGTTTTTGTTGTTGTTTGTTTTGAAGCGGAGGAGGAGAGAGATAGGGTCGCCGAGTGGTTTTCGCTTACCCGCTCGGCGACCCTCTCTCTCTCCTCTGCGGCAAATCTCCCTGTTTGGTCTCGGTGCCGGCTTGTAATGCTGAGCGCCGGAAGTGGCGTCAATTTCCGACGCTCAGCATTACAGCACCGTGGCAGAGCGGGGCTCGCCGCAGGACTCTTTAAAGGTAAGTAACCTCGGGGGGGGGGGTCCGCGAAGTTTAAAATGCCGCCCCCCGTCGGGGGGCTTCATTTTAAACTTCCCCCCAGGCGGCGTTAAGTCTTCGGCCGGCCCTGCCTGGCATATACATATACCGTATTTGCTCGATTATAAGACGAGGTTTTTTTCAGAGCAAATGCTCTGAAAAATACCCCTCGTCTTATAATCGGGGTCGTCTTCTAATCAGACCCCAAAAATGTCTGCTGGGGCCAGGCTGCTCACCGGTGCTTCGGTCGCGAGCAGCGTCTCCTCTGCAGCCGGAAAACAGGAAGCTAGCAGCACCCCCTCCCTTCTCTGGGGGCGTGGCCAGAGAAGTTGCTTGCACAGCCGGGCCCCTGCAGAAGTCTTCGAGTGAGAGATCTGCACTGCAGTTCAGGTAAGGGGGTGGGGGAGGGTTTTTGGGTAAGTATGTGTGAAGTATGTGTGATTAATGGAATGAATGAGTATTTAAATGTTTGTGAATGAGTGTGTGTATGATAGCATGAATGTGTAAGGGGGGTGGGTGTTAGCATGGCATAAGGAGGCTGTACTCACACTCCCATCATCCCCAGGTTCCAGCATGTACTGGCTGCCTTGGCTTGATAGGAGTGTGATTGCTGTTAGCAGTTTTATATATATATATATATATATATTATATCTATATTACTCCTATCAAGCCAAGCAGCCAAGTACATGCTGGTTAAAGGCATATCATGGGGCTGAGTGGCATATAGGGGGTTAAAATGCATTTCTGGAGGTATGTATATATACCTCCAGAAATGCATTTTAACTCCCTATATGCTACTCAGCCCCATGATATGCCTTTTAACTCCTGAAATGCCTTATACCTCCCTATATGCCACTCTGCCCCATAATATGCCTTTTAACCCCCTAAATGCCAGAGTGGCATATAGGGGTATAAGGCATTCCAGAAATGCCCTATGCCCCCATTTAACACACGCACACACCCTATGCCCCCATTTAACTAACACACACACACTCTCTCACCCCCCTCTCCCCTCTCTTCCCAAGCGTGCAGCATACTATTTTTAAAACGGATCCTTCTGCAGAACGGCTGACCTGGTCCAAAGAATTTCAGCAGGTGGATAGGTGGGGGAGAGCATCTTATCTCGTGCATACACATATATAATGTTTATACACACGCTTATAGACATCCACATGTAGAAATGACATCCGATTGCAAGCTGTGCCGGGGAGAATTCGCTCTGCTCCATCCCGGCGCTGCGGGGGATTCTGCCCGTCGTAACGTGTGGAACGTATACTAGCAAGTCACCCAAATACCGACGGTGTGAGTCATGCGTGCCGTTTGAAGAATCACAGCAGTTTCCTTTTTGCTTCCAGCCGGGGCAGCGGGTTGACGTCTCCTTCCGCTGCAGCCGGAAGGAGGTGGAGTTGGCAGCGGGGCTTTGTATGCGTCCGTCGCGCACACATTCCCCGGCTGTCAGAGCTGTCGGTGCGGGGAACTCTGATCTCTGACAGTCGGGGAAGGTCTACGCGACGGACGCAGACAACCCCCGCTGCTAGCCACACCTCCTTCCGGCTGCAGCGGACGTTGTCTACGCGGATCGCGTAGACGTCAACCCGCTGCCCCGGCAGGAAGCACCGCTACCGGTAAGTAGGGGGGACAGGAGGATCCAGGTCCCCTGCAGCGGTGCGGGGGATCTGGATCTTAGTCTCCTAATCAGACCTCTATTTGAGGTCTGATTAGAAGACGACCCCGATTACAAGACGAGGGGTATTTTTCAGAGCATTTGCTCTGAAAAAAACCTTGTCTTGTAATCGAGCAAATACGGTATATTGGTCTATTAAATTAATCTCAAGCGACATAGATGTTGCTGTTCTTGTAGCACAGGGAGGTATCGGACACCTAGGGAAATATGCCCCAGAAGACCACGATGATGGTATATCTACACCCCATATCAAAGCGCTCTTCTGTTATGCTGCATACGAGTACTCTGCAGGTAGGTACATGATTATTGAGGCTACACTTTTCACATTAACTCTTATGAAATGTTCTGATTGCATAGTATCAGAACTGTCTGAGTATACTTATACAATATTAAATGGTGATTTACAATAGCATTTTGTTTTGTCAGGGCCCCATCTATAGCCCAACTAAAAAAAATATGAATTATGCAAAAAGCAGGAATTTTTAAGAAACAACCACATTAGAGGCTTGAAGGTTTAAGTGGAATCAGTGTAATGCTTCTATAAATGTCTTACCTTGAACCTACAAGAGGCACCTTAGACCAGTATTAAAGTATGAAAGTATTTAATTTTATAGTTATAGGTACCACAAAGCTGCCACGGTCTGTATTTGTTATCTCAAAAAGAATCGATTTATTAGACACAAATGACTGCCCATGTATGTGGATTCTTTTTACACTTTACAGTCTCACGGGTAGTGTCAGTGCCCTCTTGCTGATTAAAATTCATTTTAGTCATCATTCTATTTCATAGAATGTTTTAAAATATTATTTCATTGATGCGACAGCTGCTTTTAAAATATCTACAGATATGGAAGAGAAGTGACAAGTAATGCAGTTGATCTTGCAAGCATAACATCCAGTCATGTACATGATAATCACCCTTTGAGTACTTATGGGTACAATTGCGAAAAAATTACCATTTGATTTATTTAATGCCCTTTAGTATGGATTAATGTAGGTCCCACTCTGAGTGATCTTAAATGATGATTGTATGGCATCTATGCTACTACTTACTACTGTAAAATGCAACATTTTGTTATTTTATAAAAGGCTAGATGTTAAAATTATAACCAGTGGATACAAAACATAATCCAGAAATACCACTAAAGGAGGAATATGATTTTTTTTCTTGGGACAGATTTTAAAATATATTCTAGACTTTATTCTCTAATCTAGGCTGGACGTTATACCACCAAAAATACTATATGTTCCAGTCTATTTATATTTTCACTTAACTCTTCTTCAACTTATGTGTTCCTTTTCTGCTGCTTTCAACCTCCGATCCCTTGCCTTTCAACATATTCTAAAGACAAGGCTTCATTGTTTTTCACAAGCCGACAAAAATATTTTTGGAACCTCAAATATACCATTTGGAGTAAGACAGATCACTTATCACCTTTTCACCAAATCATTTAAGAAATTCAGCATTCTTAAAATGATGGCATGGCTTGAAATATGCTCCAGTTAGCCTTTGACATAAAGAGACTAATTTGCTCTGTAATACCAGTCTATTCTATTGCTTTTAAGGCTTTAACTTGCCCAAGTCAAGTTGGGGAACCATGCCTTGAGCCATCTAGCAGCAATGTCCCTTTCCTTCTCATGCCTCTGAAAAGTGGCATCCGCATAGTGTGGGACCTCTGGCTTGCCGCAACCTATTTTAAGGTCAAGGTCTTCTTTCATGTTCTGTGCTTTATGCTCCAAGATTGCTAGTTGTGTCTCTACTTGCTTTGGATACTTTTTCTAGCTATGCCTTGTAGATTTTGTCCCTATGTCTTGTTTCTTTTTTCCATTTCGACCAAAACATTATTTTACGTGAAAAAAATGAAATCAGAACATTGTGCTTCCTGATAGTTTAGCAATCTAACAATTTTCAAAAGGTGCACATAGCAATGATAGTTATCTAAATTCAATTTCTATAAAATATATGTTTCTCATTTGACAAGTCATATACTTATTTAATCGAACTATATAAGAAACTTTACCCAGATCCTCTATAAAGTAGGTAGTAGCTGTTGGTAGACAGTTTGATTAACAAGGTCATTCATAAGTCTAATGATATTAAGCACATGAATATCCACAAGCAAAGAAGCTATGATAAAATAAAATCTTAAACCGATATACAGTATTCATTTTCTGTGAATTTCATAGGTTATTGTTATAGGTTAAACTAATGTTTGCTTTGCATCATAGGAGAACATTACATGGCAGGGTGGAATAACACACATTTCAAGGAGTTTATTCTTCTGGGACTTACGGATAACCCTAAACTACAGGTTTTCCTTTTTTGTCTTTTCTTTATTTTTTATATCGTCACTCTCGTAGGTAATATTGGAATTATAGTAGCTGTCCAAGCAGATTCGCGACTGCATACACCCATGTATTTTTTTCTCAATAATTTATCCTTTTTAGATCTGTGTTACGCCACAATTATAACACCAAAAACATTGGTGAATTTTCTCTCGACATCAAAAACCATCGGTTACAATGAGTGCGCGCTCCAAATGTTTTTCTTTGCTGCCTCAGTCACCACGGAATGCTTCTTGTTAGGAATAATGGCCTATGATCGGTACGTAGCTATTTGTAACCCTTTGCTGTATACTATTATTATGAGGAAAAGGGTCTGTGTACAGCTGCTGGCAGGGGCATATACTCTGGGCTACCTCAATGCAACGCTTCATACAATCTGTACCTTTCGTCTACCTTTCTGTAAAACCAACAAGATTGACCATTTCTACTGCGATGTGCCTCCACTCCTGAAGTTGTCTTGTATTAAAACAACGATGAATGAAATTCTGATGTTCATATTTGGAGGATTTGCTGAAACAAGCTCACTTACCACCATTATAGTTTCCTACAGTTACATTATATCCACCATATTAAAGATACGCTCATCAGAAGGGAGAAAGAAGGCCTTTTCCACATGCGCATCTCACATTGTTGCCGTCAATATATTCTACGGTGCCATCCTTTTCATGTACCTGCGTCCTTCCTCTACTTATACCATGAGCCAGGATCGAGTTGCATCTGTATTCTATAGTGTCCTTATTCCTATGTTGAACCCGCTCATCTATAGTTTACGAAACAGTGAAGTAGCGCAAGCCTTGAAAAAAATTAAAGCAAAATATTGTTGTAAATAAATATATTGCATATTATATGAAATAAATATTATCTTAAATGATTTAACAGGCTCATTTGTACATTCATGGACTGAAGATAAGTTAAAGAACTGTTTATAGATACGTGAGCCTGTGCCTTGTTGACTTGTGACTATGTTGGCTACCTTCTGAAGTTTCCAAACCATGTCAGCATGTGTCAAAAGGATAAAATTAATAAAGGGTGATGCATCCTACGCCAGCAGATGAAAATTTGTAAGGCTCCATTAAACAATGTTCCCTCTAATTTTTCTTGGGTGATGTGCGCAGAAAATTTCTGTTGTGCAAAATTTTTCCCGGAGCCAAAATTTTGTGCGCACGATATGCTTCTACAGTCCATATAAACTATTTTTTTTTATTGGGAAAAACTGCATACCATTGACAAGGGTACAGCATAACACCTATCACTATATACTGAGGCACAGCACAACACCTATCACTATACATTGACCCAGACATTGCCAAAAATGTAGCATAACCCCTATCACTATATACTAAGCCAAACATTGATGTGGTGTAGGCCTACTGCTTCAGTGTCTGGCTTAGTATATAGGGATGCACCGAAATGAAAATTCTGGACCGGAAATTCAGCTATCACTTGACCGAAACTGAAAATGACCCCCCCCTTTAAAAAACCCCCACTTTATTAAAAATAACACACCAAAATTGGAAAAATTTACCAACAACAATATTATATATATATATACACACACACACATATATATACA
>VKOC01000002.1:41002496-41020158 GCA_009364415.1 Spea multiplicata | reverse complement strand
GCCCTTGCATAACATCTACCCAGTATAACCCTCCTGCCCCCGTTAACAACGCCCAAACCCGTTAAGCCATAGGCATAAAAATTCTACAAAAAATGTACACCTTATGGTATGTTCCCTGGTGCTGAGAAAGTATAGAAAATCTATATAAATTAGGTATTTCTGAAATCAGGACACCTGAATTTCTAAACTATGGAGGGGATTTTCCATCACTTTACCTAATTTTGTTTGGATTCAGAGGGAAAATGTTAAAACAGTGTTTCTAATTTTCATATAGTTTTATATTTCTCATTCTAAATTTTCAGCAAATCATCAACTATGGTATCAAAAGCTCTATCTCTCCTTGAAAAAACAATATATAGTTTACATGGGTACACTATTCGCAGGAAAAGAGAATAATCGCTGAACCGACATAGCGCAAAAATAGCAAAATTGCTTTGGGACTTGAGGTACCAAAAACCCCTGGGATTGAAGGGGTTAAACTCCATAGCGATTGCTTCGTTTCCTGCCCTCTAAAACCCACCTAACAAATCCCCCCGCAAAGCACTAAAGGGCGTTAATCCGGACCTCTATTAACTCATGAAAATAGCACAACTTTCCCTGTGCACTATTAATACGTTGTTAACGCTCCCGAGTAACAATACGAGCGATCAGATACAGAAACCAGTCTAACAACACCCAGCAGATGGACGCATCACCTTCCCGTGGGGCAGACATCGCTTCCCCGCTGATCGCTTTATCAGTCAGGTCCAGCGAAGCAGCAGATGCGGGCAATCTACACACATCAGAGCGCTCTCTCAGGAAGGCGCCCCCTGCATGCAATTCAACCCTACGCGCTTACTGCCGCCATCTTGGAAAAGGGCAAAGGATTTAAGGTCCCTGTTTTTGTTCTGCCTAAATACCCTTACTTTAAAACTTTAACGGATCTGTTGATTAAAATAATGTGAATAACAGAGAAATTTAGTCTCCGTTGTCTTTAAGATTATGTAGACATCACTAAATGACCAAATAAAAAATGGCGGGTTCAAGCGCCGTGTTAGACCATGTGACCCGAGTTCTACTGCCTGCCGACCATGTACGCAGAGTGAGTAGAGACTGTTGGGCCTCCGGTTCCTCATACACGGCTGTCGCAAAAACCAATTTTCAGCAAGCCGGCAGGCGAGGGAGGTGAGTCTGCGCGCCAAGACCCCGGCGTACTTTTTGAGGGAAAAAGGGGGTGAATATAACATTAAAACACTAAGCGTGACTGCCGAAACCTCGTAGTTGGGACCACATGGCAGTGGCGGCACATATACTATTTGTAAAGTTCCGGTATCTGTGAGGAGCCCCTTGCGGCGACACCGGGCGCTTCTATGTGACACCCTCAAGTCCTTGGGGGCTTCTTCCCGGTCATACGGTGTTGCCCTCCGGGTCTTGGCAGTCCCGACATGCTCCGGATGTGCTGCGCTCACTCGAGTCGCTGCCTACCGTCCATTGTTTACCTCTCACACATGACACCTCAGAGGCGTAGAGTTCAGTCATGTGGGTGAGTGCCCGGCACATCCATGTACCCCGCACCACCAGCCAGGTAGAGGTATCAACCGCTTCCTGCATTACCCGCCTCGGGGTTAAGCTGGAGCACCGTGAGGTGCATAGAGCTTCCCTTTAACGCAGGACACTCGTGTTTTTGCGTGTTCTCCGGGTTGGCATGCGGACACTTCAAACGCTGCACATAATGGACAACATTGTAACGAATTCAAGTGAAACTGTGGACACGCCCACTGCAGCCTTATTGTAATGTCCAAATGCATGTGCATTCGCGATGTAAAGGGTTAATTCTCTGAGCACTGCCCTTTAAACTTCACAAGTCACACTGCTTTTAAATACAACAATTTCAATGGTGCTTTTTTCACATATTTCCCCCAATATTAGTCCTTTTTAAGACTCAGAGTATATTTTTTCCCTGGATGCTTTTAGTTTTCTGTTAGCCATGTGTTTCACACGGGGGTTACTATGAGTCTCGGGCAGCATACGTGTAACACAATGTGCTTTATTCCGACCAAAACACCTTCTGGAGAAAGCAACAGGATAGGAAAAACTATAAAAGGAGCACAGAAAGAATCCATTCAAGGTGCAAGTGTGGTTTCAAGTAATTTAGAAACCCTGGTGGCTATATTTGGAATTGCAAGTAAAATGTGAATGTACTACATGTAGTGTTGCCAAATCAAAGCAGCCCAGGGGGTAATTGACTCTCTCTTGTGCATATTATAGCCGGGGTTTTAGTTACGGCAGCTCGGACCTATAATTACCTGCTTCTGGAGTTTGAAGCCACTTTGATGTCATTTTTGTTGCGTGCAGCCGTCAGGGTGCACTGACCTATGTTCTGTAGATATTGTATATTGATGTGATTGTTGCCGCTTTGTAAACACCGTATTTGCTCGATTATAAGATGACCCTGCAAACCTTTGATCTTAAAGGAAAGAAAGGCCTATTGGGAAGAAAAAAATCAAATCACTGTTCTTGCTTCTCTTGCCTCTTCTTTCTTCGTCCGCTTCTCCCCGTGTCTGCTCCATTATCCAGGTACTCCGGCGAAAAGGCGGAGACTCTGCACACACACACCCTCTCCTCTGATTGGAGGAAAGAGGTTATCCCCGTGGAGAGCACTGTGGCTCCGCCCTTTTGCAGAAGTACACCGAGAGGCCACAATAATGCAGACAGATCCTTGGAGAAAGAGAGATGCAGAAACTCTTCTTTCTCCACAAATCTGGCCTCTTGGAGTACTGCCGCAAAAAGGCCGGAGCCTCTGTACACATACCCTCCCCCGATTGGAGGAACAAATGTGTGTTCTTCAGGTTTTTTTACCTAGCCATTGTGCTTATTTTATATCCAAAGCCTGGTCATAGAACATTTTATTATATTTTTTTTTATTATTATTCTTGGCAATTTGTAAATAACGTTCGTGTTTTGGGTTTTTTTTCTTCTCAGGCTTTGGAAAGTTTATTTTTTTATGCATGGATCGTGACAGGATATATTATGGGTAAGGACTTTCTAAATCTTTTTCCCTTTTGTATCGGACAATATAGTGTTAAAACGGAATATACATATTTTGTTTGAGACCTAATATTAAATCACATAAGAAACTAGATATTAATGTAATACTAAGTCACTGTGCGGTCCCAGTTGGTACGTATAATCTCACTAAAGGAAGATGTGGGTATTCCATGTATAGCCAAACATTTATTTCTCCCCGCTGCTTATTTCCATTGCTTTGCATGGATGAAGATTGCTGAATATTTGTGCTGTGATTGCTGCAATTTGCTGCATTTGAAATCTCAATGTGCGACGCTAAGAAATGTTAAATGCTGAATTTCTAAGTAGAGAACGCAAAGTCGATGTTGCTTTTCAATGCCCTAGTTACACGGTATTACTACTCTTTACCAGTTATACAATTTGTTATTTTCTTTCTTTTCAGATGATGATATGAAAGAAATGATCTGGGAAAGCGAACACAACTCCACGGTCAAAGCACATCATAAAGATTCTTCTCGGGATTCTTCATGCACTTATTCGTTTCAGGTTCGACTTACGTACAACTCAAGCAAAATTGTATGAGTTGTGGTTTAA
Organism: Spea multiplicata; assembly: GCA_009364415.1. NCBI lineage: Eukaryota > Metazoa > Chordata > Amphibia > Anura > Pelobatidae > Spea > Spea multiplicata. The sequence continues at coordinate 41,016,558 of VKOC01000002.1, read as the reverse complement.
ACTTCCAGCGAGAAAGGCTGAGCTGGCCCTGAATAATGTATAGTTCAATGAGTAAATCAGATATTTTAAGTATTTATAGACATTATACATGGCCAACCAAGCTTTTCCTGCAACAAGCGGTTTCTGGTCTTGGACTTTCACTATGTAGCGTGAAGTCAGGGAGTTCGAAGACAATGTCCTGGAAACTCTCCCTTTCGTGACTTGAACCCCAAAGTTGCATCAGCATAAATGTGACTTTACCTGACAATGAATAGCCTTATTTATTATTATTATACTTTATTTATAAAGCGCCGACAGATTCTGCAGCGCTGTACAAGATGAAAATGTTACAGATAACAGAAAGTACAATACAGCAATTGACATACAGATACGAGAGTGAAGGGCCCTGTTCCTGCAGACATATATTTCCTAGCCCCATGAACGTTGCGTACAGCTTATACCACACATAAGATGCAAAATTAGTTAATATTAAAGTAAAAATACAAAAATCTTTTGGCAAATATACAGTTAAAATAAGTCCAAAGAAAAGTTATGACAAGTGATAGATATTCCATTATATTCATGCGACATAAGTAAAATTACGAACAAATGTAATCTAAAAAAAACTACTGTATTTCCCCATGTATAAGACGTTAGAAAAATTGGGTGCGTCATATACAGTGGTAGATTTTTTTTTTACTAGAAAGGGGACCTGCTGCTTACCTGTTTTGCTCAGCAGCGTCTCTTGATCCGTCGCGGCGGCACAGGAAACCAGTGGAGTCACGTGAATGCACATCGCGTCACATGACTCCGCTCAGTTCCTGTTCCTGCTCGAGCGAGGCAGAGGGAAACAGCGGCCCACACATTCAGTTAAAATAATAAGTATTTTATAACGTGATTAACTAAAACATATTTTCTACACTGTGAGACCTTGCAGTTGACTGCATGTGAGGGTCCATCAGCTGAGATTTGCTTAGCAGTGTGTTTTTTTTAATAAGGTTAAATAAGTACCTGACAATAATGTCTTGTTGAGCCTATATGAATGTGTAATGTGCCTTTTCCACTTTTTATTACCTTTAGCTTACTCCATTGAGATACAGACCTATGGAGAGACCAGCAATGAATTCTCTTTCAAAACCACATTTTTATAAAGGTGACGTATTAAATGCTGCTGCTGAAATCAGCTGAAGGTAAAATGATTACGGTGATAATACACAAAAAAAGGTGTTGCATGTTAATTCATATGAGAGCTGAGTGTTGCCTTTACATCATCCTTTCCCCCACCTTGTAAATGCATGGAAGGGAGCCTTCAGATGCCCAATTATGCATTTGCCTCTTTCGTCACCTCCCGGTTCATAAACTTGCAGGACATGTGTCCCGCTGAACGCATGCGCCATATACTCTCTGCCAGCCAACTCAGGCTTGCTGGAGACTTCCAGGCCCCCCAAGTTCACAAATGCAAGCGCTTTCCTATCACTGATTGGCTGCTCATGCTGCCAAAGTGCTATGAAAGCTAGACCAATGAAAGGTCTCTTAAAGGTAAGTGATTTATTTCCCCTAAAGGTACAAAATACTCATTACTTTGTATTTCTCATCAGTGGGGCTGTAGATGACTCTGGGCCGTCTGTTTACATTGCTCTAAACACAATACACAATATAATAGGTGCTTGTAATAAATTTACTGGGGATAAATGTAGTTGATAAGAGAAGTACTCAATATCATGTATTATAGTTTACAAGTATAATAAGATACTAGGAACTGTCACAAAACGTACTGAAATATAGCACACCAAGACTTTTTTTTCTTCATTGGGCCGCAGGGTGTTTGACTCCCGTATTTACAAAATGTGACGTTTAAGATGTTGTGAAATAAATACCGTTTTTTTGTAAGCTGTATTCTTCCCTTTTCTCTCTTAGAGATATCAAAGCCTGGGAAGTCCATCACTGCCGTGGACAAATCGATGTTCACGCCGTCTTTTGATCTCGCGAAAGCGAAACAGAATGGCAGCAGTCATTCCTCTATATTTACAGCACAAAGCACGTCCTCTCGGAGTCCCAGAGTCCCCAGGAGTATTTACTCAGACTCCACAAAAGTCAGGTAAGGTAGGATATATGGGGAGTGCCACATCTCAGCGAATTCATAACCCTAATCTTTATTTTTCCTTTTCACTTGAAGGTTAAAGTGTCCCAATGAGACAAAAAGAAAATAAATTTGGGCACAAGACAAGTGTTTCCAGCAAAAAAATAATAAAAAATGAACGAGGCAAAGCTTTACTTTTTTTTTTTTTTGTGTAAAGTAAAAGGTCCAGGCAGCAAAGAGTAGTTGTGAATGATGTGTTAAGTGCAGGGCTTTTTACTCACTTGACTTTGAAGTTAAAACCCGTTGTGCTGTCTCTGTGGCATTAGCAAGGAAGCCTGTTAGGCAGAGAGTCGGTAAGGATATAGCGAGGTGAAGTACGTCTTGATGTTTTAAGAGGCAATAATATTTTTCGTAGTGTTAGTGTGTGCTTAAAGTCTCTTTGTGGTTGTCTTCATGTATTGCTTCTATTTTGTAGTGGGCCCTTAAATACCGTTACTGGAAAGTGTTCTCCCACTTCTGGTTTCGAAAAGTTGTTTCCCATCAAAAGTGCTGCAGCTTCTTGGAGCGGAACGTGTCGGAGAAGTCCCAAAAAAGCTCATCGAAGACATGTCAGTACGGTGGAAGAAGTAAGTTTAACAAATGAGACACCCGCCTCAGTAAAGGTCTGATGATCAGCCTAGAGGTCTGTTAAGGAACGTCTCAGCTGCAAATTTCGAGCAGCGGTTGCATTGGTCAACATATTGCTGAGACTTTGACCGGTTCACCCTCGGGAGCCGAGTTGTTTTTGCCAATAACCATCAATGCCCGACTAATTTGTATAAATAGAACAGGTGATTAGCTTTCTGGTACTTTTCACACCAAGTTGCCGTTGGTGGATGTCCACTTGATTTCACACAACCTTTAGGGACTCCTGCTTTTCATTTTCTCCCCTTTAGTTTATAGATTATTCTGAAACAGTTTTAGCTTGTAAAAAAGTGAAGTTAAGCCTACAGCTAGCTACAGTTCTGCCTGTTGTTTGAATTACCTTCATCTCCGTTTCAGACTGTACGCGAGGAAGAAAAAGAGATTTATAGACAATTACTTCAAGTGGTGACGGGAAAAACGTATTTGTCCACGAAATCAACCTTCCTCCCTCCGCAAGTGTAAGTCGCGATACAATATTAACAGCTGCCTCCTGAAGTATGTATCCGTAATCTGCTTTCAGCTTGTGTTATGCACGCAGTGCGTTTAAATATGAAACTAATACTTTTTTTTTTAATGCTGTTTTGTCAAACCAGTGCAGCATTTCTACTGTAAATGCGTTTTTTTGCAGATCGCGGTGCCTGAGTTCAAGTAACAGTATTTCGGGGCCGCCAGGCGCTTCGAGTCTCAGTTCTCTAGAACCTTCCAGTTTTGAGACAGAATCTGTATACCAGCCGTCGTTTAGTGTTTTGCAGCCACCAGCTATAGAACCACTGTTACACAGCAGCACAGATTTAACGCCTGCCCGTGAATCCGAAGCCTTTACTTATCATCAGCACTACGAAGAATACAATAACACCAGTCAACCGCAATCTGAAGGTGAATCAAACATTTACGATCGGCTTTACTTTAAATGGCAGAAGGCTACACCTTGGGGGCGACTCGTCTTCTCTCTGCCATGTCCTTGACTGCTACTTCATCTAAGTTATGTTCTTTGAAACAATACAGTAGTATTATCTGGCAATCATTAGAATTTGTGTTTGTTTTTAGGTTCTGGTTCCGATTCAGTGATTATAATTGATTCTGTTGATAAAGAGATTGACACTCCAAAGTAAGTTTGAATGAAGTACTCCATTGCTTTATATTCTGTGAGAAATGGCTTATTGTAAGCTTGCAGACAGGACCCCATTTATCTAATGCATTGCTTTGTCTTAGTCTGTCCATTTTAGATTTGTCATAACCTTTGAATGTACGCACTGTAAGCTGTCTGTGCTCTATACAAAATCATTAAAGGCTTTTACGACATTGTGTGGTTAGTTATATTGTTTTATGGCTAAATTCTTTTTATGAAATTGGAGAGTTTTTTTGCTATACAAATAGAATAATTAAATGTACCACAGTTTTTGTTGTCAAAACATGTTGGGTTCTTATGGAACAATCTACACCTTCGTCAAATTTACACTTTTTTTTTTCTTCTTCTTTATAATAGTCCATCAATTTTCCAAACATTACTCTGGATCAAAGAAATGTAAGTTAAAAACTATTTGTATACATATGTGCTTATACAGATGGATAATGTATTCCTCTCTTGGTAATGGTCATTTTTTTTGTCCATTAGCTCGAGCAACTATGATTCCAGAGCAAGAGAAAGAAGGCGACAGATAGAAAAGGAAAAGGCACGTGCGTTACAGTTGCAGAGTGAGGTGATTTTCTTTATTTTTTTTAATACAATTATACAGAATATAATGTAACCTACATTAGAGTTTTTCTTAAAATTTTTAACATCACTTTGCTGACTGGAGATTATGGTTTGGGTACTAGCATCGTTCCTGGTGAGTGGAACGTGAGTGACTTTTACGCACTTCGAATTACTGTGGGGTATCTGCACGTTGCAGGGTTTGGTATCCGCACGTTGTAGCGTGTATTGCTGAACCCAGCAGCGCTGGTCTGAGACACAGTAACCTTGTTAGTCCTACTGGGCTGTGGGGGTCAGTAAAGTGGAGAGGTGTAATCTCAAAGCAATGTGCTAGTCTCCTCTACATCAATAACTTCATAATGACTCCTAAAATGAGTTCTATAGGACGTCATTCCCACTCTTCTCGCATGAAGTATAAGCCATCATTTTAAAATTAACCTTGCCTTCCTGAATGACACAATGTCACTTTAGTGGCCACCATCAGTCATCTTTACCAGGTCATATAGATATCATTTCATTTGTTTGCTGTCGTAGAGCTGGGCACCATGTTCGTGCTTGACTGGTCCTGGTGGGGTAACACGCTTTTGTTATACGGCACCTGTTTTACATACTTTTATATTTTGCAGCAATCTGTCTGTAGATTTGATATTTTATTTATCTGATGTTTGTTACTGTTTTCTTGAACATAGAGGTTGCAGGACAGCTCTGTACAACAGTCCATAGACTTACATCTGCGTGTGCCCCTTGAAAAAGAAATACCGGTCACGTTGCCTCCGAAGCAAGACAATGAGCAAGAAGTGGAATTTCCAGAACTCACAGAGGTAATTAATAAAGGGCCATACCGCTAATCTTTGGGGCACGTCTGAAGTGTTCTCCGGGATCTTGCAGAATATTGCCTTTTTCACATGCAACAAAAAAAGAATTTTTTTTTTTTGTCCCTGAAATACAAAATTGTGTTTTTTCTAACTGTGTTTTTCCTTTCTAAGGAGATGGAGAAAGAAATTAAACATGCCCTTTTTGGAGGCAGCCAAGATCAAATCTTAAGTGAGGGATTTCGTTTGACTATTACCCGTAAAGATATTATGACTCTCCATAGTCTGAACTGGCTAAATGATGAGGTACGGATGAACATGGGAGATGTAAGATCAGTAGATGTGTACCGCATATAATATGAAAAGAGCAGTGGCGCCTTTAGAGTACTGTTTATCGTGAAGCACATCAGGCATGATGAATTTGTTCAGACCCGTGTGTGCTTGTCTTCTTTGCTATTTCCAGGCTGCAGGGGGAAGTTCTAATGATTCCTGCTATCCCTTCTATTCTATTACGATCTTCCTGTCTTTAAATGTGATTATAACTAAAGAATTACACTTGGCACTTTCTTTGTCAGAGGGAGTTGGTGCATGAGGCATGTTCAGATGTGTATTTTGGCCTCACGCTCCCCGGTGCAGCGATCAGTAGGCATGTTACAAGGGACACTGCCGATGAGGCAGTGAACATGGATACTTACATGGAAGCTTATATCCTGACGCTCGGCAGCACAATGGTCACTGCAAGGATACCTGACATGTTGGCAGCCAATGTGTATATATACATAATGACAAAATAAGCACTCGCAAGTCGCAAGTGCTTATTTTGTTTATGCGCACTGTGAAGTTTTGCATTTAATTGCTGGCTGACTAAACTAGGTGACTTTATTTGCTGAATTAACCTCATACCTGTTTTTTCTTTTCAATTCCTTGCTACAGGTTATTAATTTTTATATGAATCTGTTGGTGGAAAGGAGTAAGCGGAAGGGCTTGCCAAAAGTTCATACATTCAACACTTTCTTCTTCCCCAAGCTCAAAAGTACTGGCTACCAAGCAGTGAAACGATGGACAAAAAAGGTGGATATATTCTCTGTGGATATGCTGCTGGTGCCAATTCACCTCGGTGTGCACTGGTGTTTATCAGTAAGTAGGTTTACCTATATATTAAAATGATCTATAATTGCTTCCCCCAGCGCTCACCTTTTATACGATTTGTATTGGTGATTTATGAAAGTGATCAATGACTGTGCAAACCCTGTCTGCTAGGGCTGTCAGAATTTTCTCTATGAAAGTATTTGTATTAGGAGGAGGCTTTGTCTAAAAATGTTTTTATTTCTAGGTTATAGACTTCAGAAAAAAGTCCATCACGTATTATGATTCCATGGGAGGTTTAAACAATGAAGCATGCAGGGTATTACAGTAAGTAATCTAGTAATATTGTCTAATATCCCCATTGGTTTAAGATTTCTTTTTTTATATGATCTTATTTTTGTGATTTTATTTTCTCTGATTAATTACTTTATTATCTAAGAATTTCCCAATTCCATTTTAGTTGTGGAACATTGCTGGTTATTAAGCTGCGCTTAAAATAAGTGCTGCCCGTATGTTGTTCATTTAATGAATATATTACCTGGATGTTTAATAGATGTGTTAGCTTTCGGCAGCTCTGATGTCATTTGCTAACACTGCAAATTAAATTTATATTCTAAGTATATTCACATGTTTTTCCCCAGTGGTTCATAAAGGTGTTTGGTCTGTATGTGAATATTCTGACAACTAATGCACAATTTGCCTCCATATAGACAGTATCTAAAACAAGAAAGTTTGGACAAAAAGGGAGTCAGTTTTGATACAAACGGCTGGGTTTTGACCAGCAAGAATAGTGAGGTATGTCTTTTAAGTGAACTTTGAATATATGTGCCTATGAAGAAGTGTGTGTATAAGCATCGTTTCCTACTGAAGAATCTTTATTTTATTTTTAATTCAGGAAATCCCACAACAGATGAACGGCAGTGACTGTGGAATGTTTGCCTGCAAGTATGCAGATTACATTACCAAAGACAAATCAATCACCTTTACTCAGGTAATTAGAAGGTATCATGGGCAAAATTGTTTACCTTCAACTGGTTCAAGTGAAAAGAGGTGCTTTTTGAAAGGAACAAGCTTGATGGACTGTAATTATTTGCGCGTTTGCTCTCATACACAAAGTGGGACTTGATAAAGCTCCCTAAACATTTGTTTCATGGTAAGATGAACTTTGGATATGCGGTGGTTCTCGCATCAGAGAACTGTTTATCCGTAGTAAGATCTTACATAGTAAATAATTAGCTGTATGGTTGGATGTATGTATATTCAATAAAAAAATAATTGTGATAAATTAAAATCCTCCTAAATATGGACCTAATTTCCCAAGGCTTGCTGTATCTGATTTTATATTTCCAAAGACATTTAAATTGGGTCACTGCCACATTCTGGTAAATATTTGCAGTACATTTTTTTCCATTCTATTTGGAGCAGGATTGTTTTATGGGTTATTTGTCTAATTAGAGACTAGTCGTGCGCATTGCTACCAATAGACCACACTGCGTCAGGTAGCATCAGAAGGCTCACATGTATTTTTATGACCCTGTAATGTTAGATGAGTCGGTAATCTATCTGTTCCTCACTGTCATGGAAATGGCACACTGAAGTAAAACTATTCCTGAGCTGATCTTGTTTCAAGTAGATTGCTTTCGGAGTAGAACCCACATGAAATGGATTGAATCTGTGCTTAAACTAAAATGTAAGGATATTCTAATCACATACAGCACTGTGCCAACACTTTAGGCAGGTGTAAAAAAATGTGCTAAAGAAAGAATGCTTACTGTTTTAATAGTTTATTTTTATCATTTAACAAAACACCTACTGATGAAAAATCTAAATCAAATCAATATTTAACGTAACCGCTCTTTGCCTTCAAAACAGCGTCAATTCTTCTAGGTACACTTGCACAAAACCAGGGATTTTGTTGGTATATACTTATTAAATAATCATACCAAACTGAAAGAAGACACAGGGTAGTTACACTGCATCAGCGAGGTCTCTCCCAGATGGAAATTTCAAGGCAGGCAGGTCTACAGGTTTTCTGTCCAAGCTGTTTTGCTACCTGTCATGTGGCCAAGCGACTCAACTATTCATGAATTCGACACAAGGAATGGAGTGCAGAAAATGGCAAGCTGACATATTTGGCTGTAGCAGAAAGCAGTTTATTCACCGAAGGGCTGGAGAGCAACACAAGAACACTCATTCTTGTGTTGCTCTCCAGCCCTTCGGTGAATAAACTGGGGAACGTGGTGGAGGCTCCTTGCAAGTTTGGGGCTACAGTTCTGCAAATGGAGTTGAGGATTCGGTCACAATTAATGGTATCCTCAATGCCGAGAAGTGCAGGCAGATCATGCAATACCGTCAGGGAGGCGTCTGACCGGCCCCAAATCTGCAGCCTGACAACAACCCTAAACATACAGACAAAGTCATTAAGAGCTATCTTCAGTGTAAAAAAGAACAAGGAGCTCTTTAAGTTATGGTATGGCCATACCATACCAGAAAAATTGATGATGTTTTGAAGTTAGAGGTGCTCACACCAATATTGATTTGATTTAGATCTTTATCATTTAACAAAATGCAAACTATTAACTTTAAACATTCTTACTTTACTGCATTTGCACCCTACTGCACGTATAAATATATTTTTTTGTGTAGAAGTAAAAACAGTACACTGTACTTGCTGCTTTATTGGAGAAACCATTAACATCATGTTTTGTATGTTAACCCAAACGTTTATCACATAAATTAGGTGCCATCAAGGAAATATTCTCATAAGAATTTCTTTCTCCACAGCGTCACATGCCATACTTCAGAAAAAGAATGGTTTGGGAAATCATTCATCAGAAACTGCTTTAAAACGTCATAGGATTCAAGCAAGAATGGGGACAAATTGATGACGTTTCAGAACAGAATGTTAATTGGACCAAGAAATGTTTGATATTTTTCTCCACAAGTTTACAATTGTAAAGTAAATGAGAAATATTTATGGCTAGTCTCCATATTTTTAATCATGTTGCCAAATTTTCTGACCTTGTCTTTTTTTGTAAATTCCTGTGTGAATATTGGCAGGGAACAGTTTTTTTGTTTTGAGGAACATCAACACCTACTAAAGGAATCCTTTTAGACTTGTCCTTCAGTGTTAAGTACATCTATTGGGATCTGAAGATAATAGACAGAAATACTGTTCAAAGACTTGCCTTACAATTGTATTTCATGGTTATTGCAAAGATATTATTTAATTCGAAGGGTTCCATGTTTAAGTTAAAGGTTTCCAGCACTATTTGCTCTGTTAATGAGCATTCATTATTTGTATTTTGTATAAAAAAGTTTATATTTCCACGATTGTAAACTACTACTGTTTTATAAAGTATTGTACTTAAGTGTTGTGGCGCAAACTGTTTTCTTATCTTTTGTATAAGGTTACATATACAGGATGTTGAGGTTTTTTTCGACTTGGTTTACTAAAGTAAAGTTTTACTACTTGGAACATGATTGTACCTATGTATATTACTAGTCAACTTTCTTTCGTAGTTTAGTTATAAAGTACCTGTAAACTTTATTTTTAACACTTAAGAAAATGATTAAATGATGCTTACCTGTGTAAAAAGCAATGTCTGCACACTTAAGTTTGAAGAAAACAAATCTGAAACAGTCAGTCGCTTCTGATTACCATTTTTTTCCTCTTGTCAGAGAAAGAAGATGGCAGGAAGTAATTGGTGGAGTAAGGTTTTTATTATTTAATTGTGTTTCTTTGTGCAACATCTTAAGCTCACAATTGTGTAAACCTTCTTTTTCATGTGTTAAAAATAAAGTTAAATGGTAGTTTAAGTTTCTGGCCTACCTCAATTCTGCTATCTGGAAAATTGCTGATTACCAAGTATAATTGGAGGATAAACATTTTGCTAGGTTAATTGGTGATATCAACTTGACCATTGCGTGTGAGTGAGGAGCTGAAGGCTAAAGGGCATCTGGGAAGAAAGTTAACAATTTTCTAATGTTTTTCCTGTGGGAAGTGTTTATTCTTTTCATCAAAACTGTAGCAAACACTTTGTGTTTGATCCCAACGATCAGGATTTTTACCTTTTTCTTGTGATAATATTGGATGGCTATTTTATAATTTAATAAAACGTGAAACCTGTGTGCTTAAGTGTGTCAATGTTTTTAAATCCTGACAAACCAGGTAAGTACAAAGAGTAACAAACTAGAAAGGAACGACATGTTGATGTGAGTAAATTGGCTGATTGTAGATAAAATCAAATTAAAAGAAACTTTATTATGCGAATATTTCTCACAGACCTCTGTAGTGGATTTTTCTGCCTATCCACCTGTATATTTATTAAATCTGTCAGAACGTGTTTTATATACGAGGACAAAAAGGCACAAATTTGTTTTTTATTGGCAAAGATTTCTATGGTCTTTCGTTTTTTTTTCCCATCCAACACAGATGAGAACTGGAAGCCTTTCAGAGGTTTCTGCTGCAATAAAATTATATAAAATGGTGCATATTTTCAATATTTTATACAATATCTGTGATGGAATTCTCAACAAAATCAACAAATTTGATAGATTTTGTATCTTGATACAACTAGCATAAAGCTGCTTTTTAGCTTTAGTTATTTAATACAGAGGTATAGATACTTTAGTCACAATAGTAGTAGTTTTGGGATAAAAGGTATTTTATATTTCCCTTAATACCGGCAAACATTTTGAAGTCCAGGCCATTTTGCATTCAGCAGTTCTCGGGTTAACCTTAATAATAAAGAAACTATAGACTAGAGCTCTTTGTGTGTGGGTATGTGCATAGCTCTGCATGAAGCCGCTGTAAAAGAGCGATAATGTCTTACTGCTTGTACTTTTATATGCCCATTGTAATGTGTAAATCCAATAAAGATGGAGCTTATACTTTTTAAGTGATTGTGTGCACGGTTTTTACGTTTGCTATTGGAATACGTGTGGGACTAATAGGAAAGGGGTATTAAATATATTTCTTACTTTGGGTTGATTATATTACAGGTGTATTGTTTCTGAGAGATAAGTATGCTCCTTTTTTTTATATCACCCATCAAACCTTTAGCACTCTTTTAATATGGCACAAATCAGCACTTGGTATTTATATTCTACACCCCATTATCATAGTCCTTCATTGCACTTATATCGGATATAATCGTTTAGGGAGTCCTGAGCGTCATTTAAAACCCAATTACATGATTACAATGCGGCGGTGATCAAGGGAAATCTGATTGGCTGCCCCATGCATAGTAATATTATAAAATGGCAGGACCATCACCGCAGCTTCTCGGTAAATTATTTTCAATGGATAATGGAGAGGAAGGAGGCATTTATTACAACTAAACGGTTTAGCAGCTAGTTTCCTTGACCCATTGCATTTATGAACCTTACGCATACATGTTTTTGTTATTTATTAAGCGCTATTTCTAAAATGCCAGCAAATTAAGTAGCGCTGTTACATCATACCTAACGTGTCCTTTACAACCTAAATCCTTTTGTCTGGCTTTCCTCAGAAAATAAATCTTTACCTTTTTTTTGCGTGTGTGTGAAACGGAGCTGCTCCCTAGTCATCACTTCTACACGTCCACCCTGATACACTTTTAACAAGAATTCTAGAAGGTTTCCTATTAGGTACAACGGAGGTTCAAGTAAGATCTGTGAGTGTACATATGGACTTAAATAGCTGATCATCCTAAATATCTCCTGCAGGATGAGTTATCCATGTCATCCAACTAGATCATACCATCTACTGCTGGTCCTGAGTCAGCTAATTTTTCCTAATTTTGAGCCTTGGGAAGCCGTGGTAGGTACATCTTAATTACCAGCACCTTAGTGTCCACAACATGTCCTGTGGTAATAATGGGTGCTCATAGGGCACATCTGTAGCTTGGAACTAATATAATTTGATATATATAATATGAAAACTGTGAAACCATGTGCAATTGTCTCAAAACCCTTTCTGACCTCTCACTGGGAATTTGAATGTTTTTCAAATCAACAACTGCCAGACCCCTTACTTTAAGCATAAACAAAGCTCGTAAAATAGTTAATAAGGCTCCACTTGATCTATATTTCTCTTTACATGGAAGAATTAGCATACCCTGGGCAGTCATTGTCATGTGGACAAGGAGAGGGGTGGAAGCCTTTGTTTTAGTGCAATTGTTGGTAAGCCTGCCCAAGCGGACTGCAGATATATTCACCCATGAGGGAGGTGATGGTTAAATATAATTTATATATAGATTAATATTATATAAAAAAAAAACAAAAAACACTGTGGTAGGCACGTTTAAGGTGAGGTTTAAGTTACAAAAAACCTTAAGACAATTTCGTACCTGAACCCCTTTCCTTATTCTCGCTGGTAAGGGTTACATCCATCTAAGCACCCTTTTGGTGCCATGAAGGCAACACTCAAAGGGTGCTTCATGTGAAAGAAAACTCCTTTAGCAATTGAGCCTTTCAGTGCCAACTATGTATGTGATGCTATCACCACCCTGGTAAGCAGGTCGGGTAGGAGCCCAATAGCAGGGGATACAAGGGGTTCCGTTCGTACCCCAAGATAAATGGGATGGTACGGACAGGCGCAATGAAACACAGCACAAACAATACTTGGAAAGGTACTCTATCGATGAAGGTCATAGGACCAGCAAGTAAAGGCAGTAAGTCTCTAGGCAGGACGCCCACTGGCAGGGCTGACGTATACGGAGGTCCACTGGATGGGCTGACGGTAGGAAGCCCACTGGCAGGGCAGACGGGTACAGAGGCCCACTGGCAGGGCAGACGGCAGGAAGCCCACTGGCAGGGCAGACGGTTACGGAGCCCCACTGGATGGGCTGACGGCAGGAAGCCCACGGGCAGGGCAGACGGGTACGGAGGCCCACTGGATGGGCTGACGGCAGGAAGCCCACGGGCAGGGCAGACGGGTACGGAGGCCCACTGGATGGGCTGACAGCAGGAAGCCCACGGGCAGGGCAGACGGCAGGTGGCGCACTGGCAGGGCAGGCGGCAGGAAGCCCACTGGCAGGGCAGGCGGCTAGGAGTCCAGGTACAGGCACTGGTTCAAGGCCAAAACAGACAGGTCTAAACACTATGCTATCACCACCCTGGTAAGCAGGTCGGGTAGGAGCCCAGTAGCAGGGGATACAAGGGGTTCCGTTCATACCCCAAGATAAATGGGATGGTACGGACAGGCGCAATGAAACACAGCACAAACAATACTTGGAAAGGTACTGTATTGATGAAGGTGATAGGACCAGCAAGTAAAGGCAGTAAGTCTCTAGGCAGGACGCCAACTGGCAGGGCTGACGGATACGGAGGCCCACTGGATGGGCTGACGGTAGGAAGCCCACTGGGAGGGCAGACGGGTACAGAGGCCCACTGGATGGGCAGACGGGTACAGAGGCCCACTGGATGGGGCTGAACGCAGGAAAGCCCACTGGCAGGGATAGGAGATAACGGAGCCCGCACTGGATGGGTTGGGCTGACGGCAGGAGCCGACCCACTGGCAGGGCTGTGACCGGGTACGGAGCCCACTGGAATTGGGCTGACGGCAGGAAGCCACGGGCAGGGCAAGACGGGTACGGAGGTCCACTAGTGGGCTTGATGGCAAGGAAGCCCACTGGCCGGGCAAAGGCGGCAGGTAGCGCACTGGCAGGGCAGGCGGCTAGGATGCCCACTGGCAGGGCAGGCGGCTAGGAGTCCAGGTACAGGCAGGTAGTCCAGGTACAGGCA
>VKOC01000002.1:40981744-41002396 GCA_009364415.1 Spea multiplicata | reverse complement strand
CCACTCATACATACACATATACTTCAGTCCCACTCATACATACACATATGCTTCAGTCCCACTCATACATACACATATGCTTCAGTCACACTCATACATACACATATACTTCACTCACACTCATACATACACATATACTTCAGTCACACTCATTCATACCCATACACTTCAGTCACACTCATACATGCACATATACGTCAGTCACACTCATACATACACATATACTTCAGTCCCACTCATACATACACATATACTTCAGTCCCACTCATACATACATACATACACAAATTACATATTGTCACCTTTTTGTTCCAAGTCGGGAGCCACCTTGTCCAGTCCACCCACCAACACCACTCCAGCCAATTTCTTCAATCTAGTATGAAGGGAATAAACAATACCATCACAAACACAAGAATCTTGCTAATAGAAACGTGCATCTGGATAAAGATAATAATTCGCATATATTCCCATGTTCTCCAACAAACACTAATGCAGGAGAGAAATCTAGCTTTTACTTCTGTCTTTGAGACACCTGATGCTGATAAAAATGACATCCATAACGCCTTTATACATTGCTGGGACATATAAAACAAAGGCATTAAACATAATACACCAGGACTATGATTTTTTTTATTTTATTTTTGGATTTGACTGTTCATTTCAATTACTTTGAAAACACCAAATGACCAGGTATGACATTTAATACAATCTGAATAACCACATTTGACGTACCTGTCAGAAACCTGCCAACGCTGCATTGATGATCAAAAAAGACACATCAAGTTTTATTAGGTTCAGAAGTAAGTTAGAAAAATGAACATCCACTTTCCCAAGAGCCCTCATATTAGCAGTAGTTGGTAGGCGATTTACAGCAAGAGCTTGGTTGTCGCTATATAATGCATAATTAAATCAGTGACATGTAGTGACATCATCTCATGGATTGAGCAATGCATTAGAGAACACCAATGAGTCAAGACCCGACATTCTTAGCGCACAATGAATTGGTAAGTTGCAAATACAATTTTCTTGATATTCCAGCACAACGTATAACAAGTAAAAAGAGGTTGCCTTGTATTGTCATAAAATATTTGTTGCATGCATATTTCGCTTTGGCTTCCTTTACAGATAAGTTCTGGTATTACATACGTTGTGGTTATGTGAAATTAGGTATAAGGATACAAATTCAATAACACATGTCACACAAATCGAATGTTCCTACTGACAGGAAAGAACTGACCTGGCCATTAGCAAGACCCTCAAACCCATCGTGGACAGCAAACATTCTGTGACCTTGAATGATGCCGATTCTGACCGCAGATCTCACTGCCGCGTTCATGCCGGCAGCCGGTGCTCCGACATTCAGCACAGCAAGATTATAACCGCTCTGGAAGAAAGAACAATAATCCTCAACCACAGGGATGAACAATATGCATTATTTTTACTTGGAAAAGTACTATGGGTGTGCGCATGTGTGTATATATAATTATATATAGATATAATTTTATTATAAGTTAACTAAAGGTTTAGTTAGAATGCAATCAAGATGCATATTTGCAGTAACAGAAATTATGGTTTCCATTTTCTCTATAGTGAAAAACATTGAATAATCCAAATTATACGGCTTGATTGGATAATTATCATACACTACAGCCGACATAAGTACCCTGTTTTCATTTTTGCACAAAGTGTTTTTCTCACATTTTCATGTTGAGAGCGATTACCTTACGGGTAGAATCAGACTTGTGGTTTTTCATTTCCATAACACCTGATTTACATTTTTTGAATTCATTACAAATAACTCTTTCATCGCTATATCTCAGCATGTGAATGACCAGCAGCATGTAGTAAAGAGAACAACGTAGTAGAAGGGGTTTTATTCTATGTTATGTCAGTGTTGTTTAACTCCAAGCCTTGAGGGCCACAATCAGGCATCTGTGCATCCTTGACTGAAAACAAGTGATTTAATGACTTTTTAATTTAGATGCCTGTGCTCGAGCTGGAATATCCAAACACTGTCGCCTGTTTGATGCCCTTGAGGCTCAGAATTACCCAGCACTGGGCTGTGAAATAGAATAGAATACTGTAAAGCTATGTACCTTAGTAGAAGGTGGTCTTATGTGAGCCAATGTCCTGTAAACATCCCAGGTATTTTCAAAACTCCTGCAAAATAGTATAAATGAAACTTCAGCCTGTAATGGGTGTTGACAATGCTTATTAATATACAGAAGGAACACTCTTGGTTTCAGGGGCAGATATGGACATCACACCGCCTCCACCATGTTTGACTGTTGGTACTCTCTACACCAGATGTCTTGGGGGTCATCAAGATGTTTTTAGCAAAATGTGAGATGAGCCGTTGTGTTCTTTTTTTTTGGTCAGCAGTGATTTTCGCCTTGCAGCTTTCCCACAATCTCTTTCTTATTGTAGAATCATAACTACTGACCTTAACTAGGGTAAGTGAGGCCTGCAGTTCTTTTACATGTTAGCCTGGATACTTCTGTGACCACCTCGATGAGTCGTCAACCTGTTTTCTCCATTTTTACATAATGTCCCAGAGTCTTAGAAATGGCTTTGTAACCCTTTCCAGACCGATAGATGTCAATAACTTTGTTTCTCACCTGTTATTGACTTAGATCGCAGCATCGCGTGCTACATTCTGAGACCTTTTAGCGTATTGCTCTATGCAAGACAGGTTCTATTTAACCAATGCTTATATTCAACAGGGCTGTCATGCCTGGGTATGTCTAGTGATAATTAACCCAATTATAAATTACATTTGGTTAATTTTTTCATTAAGTAACTAAGTGCCTTTTCACAACCAAGTAGGGTTAGATAGTTTTTTTTTCTACACATGAAATCATCATTTACTTGGGATATCTTTGTCTAATATTATTTTTTTTAATGATCTGGCACAAATATCCCTTTCTGCTTAAAGGAATGGTCCTGTCAGTTTCCACTACCCTACCCTTACGTTAGAGTGGAGGGCAAGCCTCCAAGGGCCAATTCTGAACCCCATCACTAGTCAAAAGTACAGTACAGATAGAAACCTTATTAGTAGCTCCTATTAGCACATGGCATAGGAACACTTATTACCCGGAGGAAAAATATATATCTTGTAGATAAGTAGGAAAGAATAGGTTTTTACCTTCCCCTCAACTTTAGAGCCTCACCAAATCGCTTCTCGTTCATCGCTTGAGTCACATCCTTGGTCTGTCAAGATACAAACATTAAACATAGACCAAGCTAAAAACATTGATTGTGCACAAAATAAAACAAGACATAGAATGCATTAAACCAATACCAATAAAACATTATTCAAATATCCATTTGTATAAACTGAAATTGGTTTGCATACAAGCAAAAGACAATAAAAAGATTCTGGTTGTTAAAAACAAACATCAGAATAAAAAAAACTTAAAATTGACATTAACATATCATTACCCCTTTGATCTCTTATCACAATGTCATTTCTCTAATTGCCTTCTTATTTTACTGACATAATAATAAAAGCTATATTTTAAACTAGGTTTTAGTAATATTAATTCACATGTAAAACTTTTTTTTTCAGATTAATAAAAACAATGATTCAGAAAAATGCATTTCTTGTTTTATTTCCTTTTATTTGCAACTTGCCCCCCAGTTTATCACATCTGCCCCAATATGCCTTATACCTCCTAGTATGCCTTATACTTTCCTATATTGCACTCCACCCCCAGATATGCCTTATACCTCTGTATATGCCACTGTGCCCCCTGATATGCCACTCCGCCCCAGATATGCCTTATAACTCCCTATATGCCACTCTGCCCCCCTGATTTGCCTTATACCCCTATATGCTACTCTGCCCCCTGATATTTCTTATGCCCCCATATATGCACTCTGCCTCCCATACTCCTTGGTGTCTAGTGGAGGCAGCCGGTGAATCTCCACTGCTGGCCGGCACTTTCGCTAGAGCTTCTGTGGCTGAGCACCGGAAGGTTGTGTCATGCCGGCGCTCAGTCATAGAAGCCACAGCAGAAGTGGAGGGCAGTAGCGGAGGTTGTCTGCGCGCATCGCACAGACGTTCACCGGCTGCCAGAGAGGAGGATCCAGGTCCCCAGCTGCGCTGCGAGGGATCTGGATTTTAGTGTTATAATCTGACCTCATTTTATAGTCGATAAAATCAAATCAACTAATTGATAATGAAAATCGTTATCGATTAGTTGTTGCAGCCCTATGTACATGTATTCAGTTTTCCATATCCAGATGAAAAACATAAGATACAATTATTTTATGTATTTTATGATATACTGCTTTTTATCCCTTGCTGACTAGCTGCTTCACAGATCCCTTAAGGATAAACACTCTAAATAGAGGTAATCTTGCTACGATCACTTCCAACAAACAAAAGGTGTCTCATGTCAATAGCTTATACATGGAAGCAAGCACCCATCTCTTTTGGATGCCTACATCCATCTTTTATTCAGATTAAATGTATTTTCTCCGAAAGGGTACACGTGGATATAGGTGGTGCCCATTCACTTCTTAGAGTACATGTATTCAATGAGTATGACAAAACTGGAATAGACAAGTGAAGACAAAGGGATACATTGAGTAAAGAGGACCCTGCCTACAAGTTAAATGCTCTTCCAACTCTGGCTGCGTGTCACAGAATGTAGGCATTACTTCCGCAGCAACGGGTGAAATAAAACTTACCACTTGAACGCACTCCATTAAGGGTAGACGGATTGCTTGGTTTCCAGTCAAACTGACCACACAAGCTGGTGTATCAGGTGTCCCCTCCAACAAGGCCATAACAGCTTCAACACCCATTCTGCTCCCCTATCAAAGAGAGCATCACGGTCAGCCATTCACTTCACATATTCGCCTCTACTATGGTTCCACCGTCCAGTTAGTGATATACATGGCAATTAAATCTAAGGAATGCGTAAGTAAGAGTGATTAAGAATAGGTATACCCTGCAATTATTGTTAATTGATATGCAACATAGAACCAAAATAAGTCAGTAAGAAGCAATAACTATTGAGAGTTATATTCTTTTTATTATTGATCATGACAATCTCAGTGCATTTCCTATGGATTAATAACGTAAAAAAAAAGAATTCTTACCAAAATTCTGTCAAAAGCCGACGGTGTTCCACCCCTCTGAACATGGCCAAGGACGGTGACTCTTGTATCATATGCAAGACGTTTCACAACTAGCTGCATGTATACGAGAGAGCAGAAAGTCATTTGTTTAAAGGGACGGTACACAGGAAAATGCACGTAATCTATGTATTTAAAAGCAATAAAGAATAGATCACGGTACTCGTTTTGAGTAAAAGTGTCTGTTTGGCTTACATGAGCTTTTGCGACATTATTTATGGGTCCTGGGGGAGGGTAATTCAAGAGCTGTTAATTAAGAAATGAATCTTTGGTTGAATTAGCTCTGACCGTCATTATGGGTATCTAGTTGGAGAAAATGAGTTCACAGCACAGCAGTAAGATGTAGCAATATGTTATGGAACAAAGGCTATGGAGATAGAAACGGCTATGGACACGTCACTTTAAACTCATTAGTGTGGTCTGGATGGTTTGAGGCTCTTGTGGAGCTGACTGATGATTTTCCCAATAAAAATGCTTCATTCAGAGTCTTTCCTGATCCTCAAGGCAATGTGGGGTATAGAATTATAATGAGATGTAACTGGACCTATGACTTTTTTATTGGGCAAGGTGGAGCTCTTGAGGGACACAATAATATACTTATAAAGCTTATAAATATTGCTTTGGGTGATCTTTAGACAACACTTACATTTTTAACATATTCAGATGTGATAGGTTTGCCACTTATATCAATTGCTCCTTCAGCAACAATAATAATGTTTAATCTTGATCCACGGTCTCTTGTCTGGAAAAAAAGTTACGTCGTTAGCATTTCTGCAGACAGGAGGAGCTATTAGACATGTCAAAGAACTTGAGAAGTATTACATTCATGGACATGGACCTTTAAATGCAAACCAAGTGCTTTGTTCCTGTTGATGGAAAAGTCTGTTAAATATATATTTTATTAATTTCATTTTCAACAAAAAACTATAGCATTTTGTGTTTTTAATACACACACTTTTCCTCAAGTTTTTATTTTTTAAAGGAATGTACACCAATTCAGTGCATCGGGGCTGGTACTGGATAATGAGGTGGCCCTGGCGCTTGAAGGCCAGCGGCCACCTAGTGACGTCAGTGCGACTGAGGGCTGGGTACAACAGGCCGCAGTAGGCAGGCATCTCCAGCTGGTGGCCGCAGACTGCAGCACCCTATTTGCCGCTGGAGCAGTGGATCGGGTGTGTATGGAGCAATGGTTGGCAGCTGCCCGCCGCTTGTGGGACAGTCACGAGACTCCCCCCAGTAGT
The DNA here is from genome assembly GCA_009364415.1 of Spea multiplicata. Taxonomy (NCBI): domain Eukaryota; kingdom Metazoa; phylum Chordata; class Amphibia; order Anura; family Pelobatidae; genus Spea; species Spea multiplicata. The sequence goes on along the minus strand of VKOC01000002.1, from coordinate 40,996,010 downwards.
TTTCTCCCCTAATTTTACTTTTTTTTTTTTTTACATAGGTTTTTATTCCTCACCATCAATTCACTTTCAGTTTTCCTAGACATTACATACATTGTTCTTTACATATAATAGGATTCAGCTTTGCCGACCTCCAAAACCCCTTTATTGATTGATCTATTAATCACCATGTCTTACAACGGAATACTGATTTCTAAGCTTCCGCTGATTTAGAACAGTTTGTTATTCTTTTTTAATTATCACAGTCAGTCGTGTATTAAGTCATGTATGAATGTTTCAATCAATTTCAATTACTCATTGTCTTGTTTACTCCCTTCTGGGGTCATTTCACCTTTCTTTTCAGAAATCTGCATTATCTTACTTAAAGGGATTAAGGTTGTGAAAGGAAGCTAGGAAAGAAAGAGAAAAGTGGAACAGAATTTAAAGGGAAAACCTATCATGAAATAAGTTTTATTGGATAGGGTTCCATGGGTTCAGAGAGAAGAATGCATAATTAAATTTAGGCAAATATCATACATATCAGATACACAAAATTTAATGGAAGATCAGAACTATTCGGCCCATCTAGTCTGCCTGTTTTTTCCTGCTTAAAAACCTCACTCAAGCCCCATTTGGTCCATGGTCTCCTCTTAATTCAGCATAGCAATATGCCTATCCCATGCATGTCAAATTCCTTACTACCTCTGCTGGGAGACTGTTCCACTTATTAACAACCCTCTATGTAAAACGTCTCCTCTTTGAACTAATCTCCCCTGTTGTACTGTGTTGAATCTGTATTTATGTCACATACCCTCTTCTCCACTTCCATTGTACTATTCACCATTGACAATGAATTGTACAAAAAGAAACGAAAAAAGTTTCTGGACTCTGATAAAAGCAAATAAAAAGAGCATAAGGAGTGGATAGTGGGATTTCAGTTGCTTTCATCAGAGGGAAAAAAAGCATTGGAGAATTATAAGCAGTGCTAAGATATTTGACCTCTGAATCCAAAGATAAAAAGGGCATGAGAAACATCATCCTTATGACAAATGTATACATTCTTCACAGACTTTTAATAGGAGAAGAAATGTTAGTTTTGGTAGCAGCCATTTAGTTTTTCTTGACAAAAATGTTTAACCTTTCAGCTAGCTTTATGTCATAATATCTATATGTTGGGTATTTGTACCTCCTGTAATCTTCTGCAAAGATGATCTTCCCAGTCCTCCTCTGGTGGAGACTCTGGAATAAAAACCCAGTCTGCACCACATGCAAGGGCTGTCACCAATGCCAAGTACCTAGAGTCCGGCACGAGAGAATTAAAATGGTTAGTGAAATGTGGAATACATTGGTGAATTACAAATACAGATGTTTACATAATATGCTTTAATTAACCCTAATCAGCCAAGCCTCCTTGCACTCTATGGGAGTATGGAAGAGGGAGAAGAAAGACCAGTGCCTAGTGTCATGGTCTATTCAAAATGGGATACTCCGTAAACTTGTCCACTGGAAGCAGAGTGAATTTTATCCCCTTCCTAACCACTCAAATGACCTTAATGATCAAATCTAAAAGTCTGAGACACAGAAGTGGGTTTTAACACAGTGCGTTATAATACCCACAGTTTGACCAAAAGACAGGGCTAGATCAATGGCGGAGCACACAAAGCAATTGCTCCAGGGCCCCACCATTCTGAGGCCCCCTGCACCAATTGTTCAAGGTGTTCTGATGGGTCCCATGAAGGGGCAATCCTATCGGGTCACGCTGCAACCATCCTTCCTCACGGCAACGCGCACCTAAAAATGGCATCACTTCCCGGCTCGCAGTGACATTGAGGGAGGACGTTGCTGCACACATTGTGGGGCCCGATCACATCACCGGTCAGTGACGGAGCTGCACGCCGCAAGGACATACAGGAGGGAAGGGGAGGATGTAGCTGGTGTGTAGTTGTATGTATGTGTGTGTATATGTATGCGTGGGGGTAGAACAGAAGTTAGAAAGAGAATGAAAAATGTAAAAGGCAGGCAAAGTGAGGTGGAAAATAGACAGAGGGCAAAAGAAATTGACAAAGAGGTCAGGGAGAAAAGAAAGAAAAAAATACTGCAAGAGCGAAAGCAGAGAAAAATTAGGAAAAAAAAGCAAAAAAAGGGGCCCTTCTGTATAATTTGCTCCAGTGCCCCGTTACAGTACTGTACATGTGTATAAAACTTTCAATTAGAGGCTTAAGTAGCTTTAAAATGTCCTTTACTACTATAGGAGCTGGAAAGGTAAGAGGAAGATCTGAAACTGTGCATTATGGATATTAAGAGACTCATAAGCCATTTATAGGAATGGTTATACCGATATGGAATGGAATATTAAATCCAATTTTGATACCGCGGCCATTAATATTCCTATTTGTTACATCTCCCATGACCCATTGTTTCTTCTATTTCTCTAAAATTATCACCTACAACTAAAAACCATAGGTGGAAATAGAATGTGTCCTACATAAACACGCAGGCGTAGATTTGCAGAGGATGAAGTAAATCTAGCAAGCTACAAATGCAAGTAACATTGGCAGCCGAATAATACTTTGTAGCTTACTAGCTTTACTTCATCACTTTACTGCATTCTTCCCAATCGGCCTGCTTCATCAATGAACGGACAAGTTCCTCCGATTCGAGACATTTATTTAAAAGTTGCATTTAAAGAACTGAAGTATAAAAGGATCACTAAAATCTTTTTTAAAACATTAATGATTGCACTTACCCACAGTGACGGCCCATCACTTCAAGAACAAAGGTCCTTTGGTGACTGAAAAGAGATATTTTATTTATATAACGTTACATATCATAAAAGATACAACTAAACCCAAGCAACATAATCCCAGAGTCCTTAGCACCAAACAAAATCATATGCATGTCATGAAATATTGAGTTTAGCCAAGGCTTCTACATCATAAGGTCTCTGATGTTAAAGTGACACACCAGCTATCATATGCACTAGAATGTATAGGATAGCTGTGATTCCTTTTAAATTGTCATTTTTTCTACCCTTTGCAAGTCCATGGAGGGCTTTGACATAATCCCCCCCATGCATTCAATCTATACGCAGCAAGTGCTCTTATAGCCAATGGTTGATGGGATTTTCCCATTCACTGCTGTCCAATCTTTGGATCAACCACTGTTCAACTTAGTCCATATATGCAGAACTTGGATTAATGGCTCTTGAAATAGACTCTGCACTGAGTGCCATAACTAACTAATATATTTCTATATGTATTAAAATGAACTACTGTCTCTAAATATTAAAATATACTACATTTTAATATCCTTGTTCATTTCTCAACTTTGTTGAAGTCTGTTGTCTAATGACTCGGATGCCAAAAGGAAGGACGATGGCCTGGGGCGGCATAGCACATTTATTTGTGTCCCAGAATAAATAGGAAAACCCTCTTATAGACAAAATAAGATTACATTTATAACCATACCTTTGAGCAGTAGTTGTAATTGCATCTACTATCTCCATGATTCTGTGGAGAGCCGAATCTGTACCAATAGTCATATCTGTTCCACAGAAGTCATTATCAATGGATCCCACCAAGCCAACAATATTTAGGAAACTAGACTTCTTTGCTTCATCGGCAGTTATCTTTCCTACAGAAATACACCATCAGTTTCATTAAATAAGCCATTAAACAGGCCATTTAAACATTTGTGGCCAGCCTTCTTATTTGCAGTTGCAAAATCAAGTGGTTATTTGGGTGTTGTCTAGGTGATTATAGACTCCTAGAGCTGGTATTCAAAATGTCCTCATTTGAGTACAAGTAGGACACTCAACGTCTTTTGGGTCTATTCCAAGTCTAGATTGTGCCAACGTTGATGTTAACGCTTGGTAGACTTGTGAATGCCAACAGAAGAACCTCTAAATCTTCTCAGCAACTCCCATTTTCCATGAGTTGTCCTGCATTCAGTCTTCAAAGATTTAAAAATTGACCGAACTAAGGAGCACAGGACTATTGTAAGTGAGAAGACCTCATGGTGACAGATAACCATGCGACAAGTTACGTTATCTATTTCAAGCAGATCCTAACTGTTGTTAGAGACAGGGAATGTGAGAAAAGAACATTGAGAAGAGAAACAAAAAACACTGTAGCAAGACAGCTTAAAATTACTTTTCCACCTATACTAAACAAAATGAAGAACCCTTTTTTTCTGTTACCCTTTTTTCAAGTTTCCATGGTAACAAGCATCAGTGGCTATTTGTGCCGCATGACAATTAAGTGTTCCCAGCAAAAAATGGATGTGGAAACATTTTTTGTTTGATGAAAGAATTATTTCTGGACAAGGATTGGGCATTAAACAGAACTAGAAATGGGGAATCTAATGGCGCATTTAGGTATAGAATAGAGTAGGAGAGTATGTGGAGTTACACTTAATACTAAAGAGTAAATGAGTAAGGAAGCAATATATCAAGATGCTTACCTGCTTTCACTAAGTCAGTAAGCAGGCCGCTCCATTCTGCACGGAACGTATCGGCTCCGGTCAAGCTGCCGTCTCCACCAATAACGCATAAGTTGGTAATGCCTTTCTTTACCAGATTGCACGCTGCTTTAAGTCTACCCTCTCTTCCTCGGAAATCTTGACATCGAGCACTTCCTATTACTGTGCCGCCCTATAGAAAGAAAAGCGCATTCAACATATATTAGGAGCTTCAAAACTCGGCTGCATTTCTCTTCCCAAAATAAAAAAAATATATAAAATCTGACCAACCCAGGTACCAGATTTATTATCACTTCAAGTAGAATCGACAAACTGGTAAAATCATATATATAATCAAATACCAAGGACATTGTAAAATGACAAGGTTAACCTTTTTGCTTCTATATCCACCTTATGCATAGATGCTTTTAGGGCAAACGTCCGTTGTATTAGACACCGGTTAAATAAAGCCTGGGACAGAGGTGCAATAGCCAGATCACCACTCATGGACAGCTGTTTCATCCTCAATGGGACTCGTCAGCATGAGGTTGGGATACTGGTTTTAAGGATTGGAGCTGCATCCAGGGTTAATACAAATCAAATTATGTACGGTGGGGAAAAAGTGTGATGGGAAAATAGCAGGCATTATTAAACACTCATATATAAATATATACTGTATATCACACCTTTTTGTATTATGGCAAATTAGGGAAATACGGTATACGTCAATGACAAGGGATATCTTTACCTGGGTTAATAGCCATGAAGTGCAATAACCGTCTGTCTACACCTGTGACCTTACCAGTAAAACACAGTAAAGGGGATCCTTTAGCACATTTCTTCTTGAATGGATATTAAGGCGAGTGAAGATGTCAATGAAATGTATATATAGATGGCATGCAAGGTGATGCAGTCTGTAGTAACACCCAGATCTGCACAATGTCAACATGTCTTTCTTACTTTATATACGTAGAATAATTTTAGAGGGGTTGCTATACCTACTACTGCAACAATTGTATAATTTAACCTAAAAATAGTGTATTTATTATAGCAAAAGTTTAAAGCGTTCCAATTTTCTCAGGTCATCATTAATTCCAACTTGTGGTCATGTGACACACGGTTTTTGCTTACTGCTTCATTTAATGTTTTGGGGGAACATTTTGGATTTTACGGATCAAACGGATTAAATAAAGACATCGTTATATTTACTTTACTTACTGGAATAACTAAAAAAGCAGGCACAACAAAATTTCCTCTAATCAATACAATTTGCTTTCCATTTTAAACAATGTGATTAGGACTTGTTGCCATGGCAACAGAAACCAGACACTAATGGCTAAAGCAATGTGACCTTCATACGTTTCTAAAACGGTTCATCCCTGACGTGAAGAAACTAAGTCGGACGGTCTCTTGACATGTGCCAACAATGTTTATATTCCACAGACGTAAAGATATGACCCTCGCTCCTATAGGATTTTAGCTTTCCATTAAAAAAAATGGCACTTAGTAGTATATCTTATGCATAACTTAAATGATTTAGAAAAGTTGCTTGAGGTCAAGTCTGTCTAGGAGACTGAACATTAAATAGAGTCTTATGATTACCTATTTCTAACAGCAACACACACACACAAATGCAAAGGTCATGGGTATCATTTCTATTTATGTGTGGCATTTGAAATTTGACTCTTGGTAGAACTTTGACCTCGTTTGGAACCAAAGAGATGGGTTATTTTTGCCTTTGACATTGAGAATACCTCCCCGGGTATAGAATATCCCCAGACTAAAGTATCCTTTCCCTTCAAATGATAACCTCAAAAGATAATGTCAAGATGTCATGAAGAGTCTAAGGAATAGGCCACACAAACCTTCAAACTACCAAAAAAAAAAAGTTATTTAAAGATTTCTGAGTAAGCTTCGCACAATCCCTGGTGGTATAATTGAAACGGAGACATACGGCAAAATAGTCATTATCTTTCATAATATTTTCTTAATAAATTACGACCAATGGATCACATTTAATTACTCATCATGGCCAGGTAATACAAATAAAGTACAAATATTAAAAACAAAATCGTATTCCAGCTGATGGTAATTTTAAGATTGTCACTTTTTTTTTTTTTTTTTTTTTTTAAAGATGACACTTGCCATATAATAATAGAATAGAGCATGGAGAAGTCTATACTTTGATTCTCAGAATCACCCCGATTTATTCCAACCCTTGGAACCCTTTTATTTTATAGGATCCCTGTCGATACAAAAAAGAACCAAAAAAAACCTGACAAGCACAAGCTTTAGATTCCGGAACAATACTTCGTCAGGCTACTATTATGCTTCAAATATACTGAAAATACAAAAAATCATGAGGGTTGCAACGATTAAACCAAAAAGTTTTTGTCAAGTTTAGTATTTTCCATTGATGTTTTGAATGGAAAAGCTATAGAATAGTTTGATGAGCTGGTGTTCGCTCGATGTGACTACCTATCTCAGCTATTCTCAGCCTTCATATGGATGCAGGAGAGCTTAACTAGCTGAGCTGGGAGCCTGGCTTGGTCTACCTATCATTAGCACCCCCCTAAGGGCAATCATTTCAGAATAGGATCTTAGTTAAAAAGTACTGGTTTGACAAGTAGATAACGGAAAAATGGAAAAATATGTCATATGGTTCTACATTCAACCTAATAGTAGTTGGGTGGGCTATTTCTAGCAAGACTAAAATCTGCAATCTGTGATGTGATAAAAACTGTAGGTTATTGGGAACCAGGCTTACAAACCTTTTCCCTAATGCTACGTTGTACAGTTCTGTAAACTAGAGAGACCCCTATAATGGTGGTTACACTTTAAAATGAGAATATATGGGTATCAAAACCCCACCTGTGTGTGTGTGTGTGTTAGTTGGAGGATACATTTTAAATCCCTGTTCTCTGAGTCTGGATGATTATTTCCCTCTTGATGCTTATTCCCCAAAGTGAGAGTTTGCAAGAGAGAAGCAACTCCTTCACTATGCATTATGAAGAGCCAACCTTGTCAAGGTTCTCTTACAAGAAAGGGTGAGCTAGCCCCGTATAATGTACAGTTCAGTGGGGGAGGAGACTTTCAAGACCCTCTCTAAGTCTTACAAATACACACTCATGCACATTTATGCTCACACACTCCCTTTTACGCACCATGCTAAACAACACTCTTCCTCTAACATACATACATACATACATACATACATACATACATACTCTCTTACCCCCTTACCTGGCTCGCAGCTTACTTTCTGGCTGCTCGCACTCTGTGTAAGTAGCCGTGCTTTTACCGCAGGGTCACATAGCATTGTGTTACGCGTGACCCTGCTGTGTTACTGCCTCCACGAGCAGCCCAGTCCAGGACCCCTTATAAAGGTTTTTGGACTGAACCGGGGGTGGAGGGGGTTGCCCCTGATAATGCACAATGAAGGCAGATATTAGAAGTTGTTGATTTGTGTTGGCTACAGTGCCCATTTAAGAAACCCGCCAACCTTACCAACTGCAGCATCATCGAAACGCTTTCCCACGTAGCTTCTCGTATGTTATCACCTCCATCGACTAGGCCTTGGTAGCCCTATAGAAGAAAAAGGAAACTAACTGTGTAACTAATGCAAACTTTAGAACAATATTTAAAATGGGAATGATTACACAGATTTGTGATACAGACCTCATGTACAAAGTAAACCTTGGCTCCTGTATAAATTCCAACTCTCACAACTGCGCGGACAGCTGCATTCATTCCTGCCAAGGAAATGCCAGGTTTACAGAATCAGGAACAGGCACTGACTGAAGCCAAATTAAACACTTATAACTCGTTATAACTCCTTTTCCTGCAGTTAACATTATTCCATAAAATATTACTTAGCTATATAACAGATAGAGCCATTTAGATGTTATAATATTGGTTGGATTATTTTGGCTTGCTTTAAAAAAAAATATATATTTTTTTGGAGAACAATCTTAATATATCTGTGCAGCGCGTGACTATGAACGTTGCCTTTAATTAGTCCTGCTAATTCTGTCTGCCTCCTTCATTACCACATGTTGCCAAAAAGTGTTGGGTTTAATAGGGGAGTTTGGTTGTTATCAAATTCTCTTGCCACAAGAACTCATTTATCATAAAGAATCACAATTTTCGGCCAGTCTAAAATTCTTCATAAAAAGGGCTGGTCCAACCTGGACTGAGACATTTACGGAGGCAGTAACACAGCAGGGTCACATAACATGATGTTACGTGACCCTGCTGTAAAAGCGAAGCTGCTCATGCAGTATGCTTGCAGCCAGAAAGCTGCGGGCGAGGTAAGAAGGTGAGGGAGTATGTATGTATGTAAGTTAGAGTGAGAGTGTGTGTTAGCATGAATGTGCAAGAGGTTGTGTGCGTGAGCATGAATGTGAATGTGTAGGTGTGTGAGAGGGAGTGTATGTTAGCATTAATGTGTATATACAAGCGCGTGTGTTAACATAAGTGTGTATATGTCTTATAAGGAGTCTTGAAAGCCTCCTCATCCACTGAACTATATATTATCCAGGGCCATCTCACCCTATTATATATGGATGTATACAATAATGTGATCAACATCAATTGAAACCATATAAGTCTTCTAACTAATGTATGGAATACTATCCAATGCATGAATAGAATAACAACCAGTACAGGGCACGGCTATACACTATTGCTATTATTTTACTACACTACTACTATGTACTAATGTACTATTTACAAATAGATTCAAAGGCCATATCCTCTTTCAGTGCCAGTATGTTTTAACATGTGTATCTTATTGTTAATTTGTATATTTTCATAATGTTCATTTTTTGACGTTCCCCTATTGTAATAACTTTCAATCGTGTAGTTCTAGGGCACTCAAAAATAGACAGAAAGTGAGTATCTTACTTTGCAACATACAGATCACTAATGTGTTACTTTCATTCTGGGAATGATTAGTTACACGGGGAGGCTTTATCACTGCGGCGTCATGCCATATCACACTAGTCTCACAATAGCAGTCACAACAAGTAAAAGCAAAAGCCTTGAAACCCCCCTCCCCAATAATCTGTAGAAGATCTGCTTTAGGGAGTCAAACTGTAATAGAAAGAAAAAGTAAAAACTCCCAATCTACGATACAGTGAAACAGTATGACAGTAATCATAGGCTATAACTATACAAGTCAGCACTAAAATGACCCAATGTAGAAGTTTTCCTGTACTATTCAGTTCCGACATGCCACGGGCTCAAACGTTTATTGTTACGCCAAAAATACACAGTGCATTTCTATATTCTCTTTTGTAAGGTAAATGGTTACATTCATATTATTTCCAGTCGGAACATAACACTTGCAAAATAAGAAGAAAGGGGGTTATTCATTGCAAAAACTGCCTTCTTCTCCTTCTGTACCAGTATGTCTTAACACGTGTTAATCTTAATGTCAGATTGTATATTGTTAGTGAAAGTTATTGTTAATGCATCGTATTTCGTACACCATTCATTTTAATGCGAATAAACTCCTCTGAATGTCCGAACATATATCAGAATCCAAAATGTTTCTTCCCTTTGGTTTTAGTAACAGGGAGTCACGTAGATTTTTAGATGTCTGCATACTTGCTTCTCCATTTCCCATACTATCTCTTCCATCGCTACGTGCCAAACATGAACATGACATGTCGCTGGTTAATGTGGTTGCAGTGGTTACTGGAACTTTACATAAAATCTTTTAATGCAATGTGAACATCAAAGAGTTAATGTACACCATTACCTTGAGCATCTCCTCCAGATGTAAGCACAGCGATGGCTCTGCCAACTCCAAGGGATTGGGCTTCCTGCTGCTTGGTTGCTTTCCCCGGCATTTTATTGTCTGTAAAACAACACAAAAGCTGGCATGAAATCCCAGACTGGCTGTCTGTCTCTTCCCGGTAACTTGTAGACTGACACAGACAGAGGACTACGAGTGTGTTTTGTAGGGCGGTCACACTATCTCCTACAATCACACTGCATGACCAGCCGAAATGTCACTGCGAGTCCCTTTTTTATGCAACGTCAGCCACACTCAATCCTCCAGATCCAATGCAACTATGCATTATGTCAACCACAGCCCGCTCTTTGAATACATTTATTAAAGAAGACCAGTTATAGCATATAGGAGAACAAATAGTTAACAGTTTAACTATTTTAAAGAAAATGCCAAATATAATGGATTTTATACATATTTTTCTAGATTTTGCACAGTATAATATTTTCAGACAGAAACATAGTAGCCATTTGGATGTGTTCTAGATCTGTTATCATAGCCCAGTCTACTAGACAAACATCATCATGCCGCAGTGGGGTAAACAATAGAATGGCTCAGTGTTAATCACCCAGCCGAACACCCTGACTATAGAAAGCCTATAAAAGGGACAGACTTCATTAACTTCATTGCTGTCATGAAAGTCATTAATGACAAGAATGGCACAGAATGAGACAAAGCCGGGGTTTTGTCAGTGCTAGCCACCATGACTGTATACAGCATTAGGGTCTATTCACTAAAAGAAGGGTTGGCAGTAGAGTTTGCAGAAGAATCGTGGGCCCAGCTACCTCAATTTCCCAATCATGAATTAAGAGTCAACACTTGCAAGCAACTCCTGGGAGAAGAAAAACCTTTACATTATCCAGGGCCAGCCAAGCTCTTCGTACAACAGAAGCTTATTGGGGTGACCCTAATATATAGTCAGGTCTCCTCCAAAATCTCCTAACAACCTTCATTTTAGTAAATAGAACCTGTTTTATAGCCAAGGAGAAACATGTTTTTTTCCAGGGGACATCCACTGTAACCAAGAATGGCTAGGTATGTGAAACGACACAAATTATGCTTAAAAGTGTTGTTCCAGGGACTCTGCTTAATTTAGCGATATTATAACTAAATGCAATATTAGAACCATCGTTCCTTGTACCGTTCACTGCCCAAAACCTTCCCTGAAATGATTCTTTAATCATGCAAAGTTTGTCTCATTCTTCATTCTTGCTGGGGACATTTATCATGTGGCAGGCAGTGAAACTGAAACGGTTTCAGTTATTTTGCTTGTTAATGTTTTAAAACTTCAGATGAAAGAATAAAATGACAGATATGCCTGCCTACCAATGGCAGGTATAGAAGGTTTATTGGAGTGAAATCAAATAAAGTCCACCTTAATGGCAAACTGCACTACTATATATGGTGCTGTATTTCTTTTTCTGACTACTGGTACTTTTTCTATATTTCTAATAAGTTTGTTACCACCCTTTGCATTCAAAAAGCATCAATTCTTCTAGGTACACTTTGCAGAAAGTCAGGGATTTTGTAGGCATATTGATCAAACAATTATACCAAACAAGTGCTAGTGATCATCAATTTAATATGCAGGCTGAACACAATCATTGGATGTGGTATATGGAAAAAATTAAGGAGAGATCGAAAAAGGCATAAAAAGCAGCTATGATCACCAGAGAGAGTTGATTCCACTATTCTCAGGAGAAAATGCAGGAATGGAGTACTACTGGTGAAAGCGCTTAAAAGGAAGGTGATACTGCTATAGTACAATGCAATGCATTACAATAGAGGTAGGTAGGTGCCATATAAGGGCGATTTAATACTATAATATACAAGAAAATGTTAAAATATAATGTCATTAGGGTCCCAGCTCACAGAGTACGGACTACTATTCGTGTGTGAAGAGTAGTAATGGAAGAGAGAGAGAACACAAGTTCCAACAACGTATGTGCTGAATTTTGTTATAATGGATGGGCTTCCTGTATAGGACTGAGTGTGTCTGGATGCCAAATGTGCCAAACATGGGGAGAGGAGTGTAGGCAGCTTTATTGAGCAGAGCTTCTTCAGTGAAAACACAATCATTAACTGAAACAGCTGTGTAGGAGGAAGAAAACTGGGTGAGGGACAACCAAACTCGCTAACAAGGGGAACTTGCTGAAGACAGGTTAATGTCAAAAGTCATATACCTTGGCAAAATTGAGCACAGCAACAAGACAAGACAGGTAGTTATACTGCTCCAGAAAGGTCTCTCCCAGGCAGATGGTTTCCCAATGTTCTGTCCAAACTTTTTTTGCAGAAGCATAAAGAATCGGGCAATGTTGAGGACCGTAGACACATCGGTCAGCCAAGAAAACTTAGTGAAGCAGATAAAACACAAATCATGCTTGCTTCTCCTCACAATCGGAAGTTGTCCGGCTGTGCCATCAGCTCAGCATTATGACCCAGGTATTTCTGACCTGTAGAAGTCTGGCCAGTCGTCACAGAAAACTCACAACCAAAAAGCCACAATTCAGACATGGAAACAAAGCCAAGCGGCTCAACTATTCACGAAAACAAAGAATCAAGGGTGCAGATAAGTCATAGCAGGTGCTCTCGACTAAAACTCAAAATTTGGCTGAAGCAGAAGGCAGTTTGTTCACTGAGAGCAGTACAATAATGGGTGTTTGCAGGCAACAATGAAGCATGGTGGAGGTTACTTGCAAGTTTGGGGCTGAAGTTCTACAAATGGGATTTTGGTCAGAATAATGGTATGCTTGATGCTGAGAAGTACAGGCAGATTCTTATCCATCATGCAATTCCAACTGGAAGGCCCCAAATTTATTCTGCAGCATGACAACCCCAAGCATACTGTAACGATGGCAACGGATAAGGAACCCAGAATGCAGGAGATGGTGGTGAATAAACAGGCTTTATTGCAGACCAGGTCCACAGAGGGTATGCAGGTATGCATGTATGACACGATGCCTTTCATTCAGTGCTCGGTTTTAAACCTCCCGCTTCCTCTTGTCCCGCACCCGGTATGTGATGTCACGTAGTGGGCGTCCCTTCGTTGCCACGGAGGCAGGGGATAAGAGGGGGCGTGGTGAACGCGCCCGCCCTCTATTCCCTTCTCGGCGGCCGAAGAGGACCTGTTGCGAGCACCCGCTACAAGCGAGTGCTCGGCGAAACTGCAGCGGCGGAGAGGTTAAGTACTGAGTACCCGCCAGGAGCGGGTACTCGGGCGACGCGCTGCGGGGCGTGACATGCCCCCCCCCTAAGGAGAGCCCTCCGGGCTCGCAAAGGTCCGGGTTTAAGAGGGTGTTGGAGATGGAAGGACCGTACCAGGATGTCCACATGCACCCCCTTTGCATCCTCCCAAGATGTCTCATGGCTTTCACACCCTTTCCATTGAATGAGATATTGGAGACGTCCCCTCATCCATCTCGAATCCAAGATCTTGTCCACTTAATATTCAGTGGTCTCATCAACGACAACAGGGGCCGGAGGTTCCGGATGTCGCCCTGGGAAAGGATTCGCGATCCAAAGCTTCAGGAGGGATGTGTGGAACACTGGGTGCACCTTCAGAGAAGGGGGCAATTGAAGTTCAACAGCCACGGGAGAAAGGACTCTAGTCACTGCGTAGGGCCCAATGAATTTGGGTCCCAATTTTGTGAAAGGGCAACTCAACTTAAGGTGCCTGGTGGACAGCCAAACCTTGTCACCTGGACTGTAAGAGGGACCAACGGAACGATGTGTATCCGAATACCTCTTGTACCGTTGTTGAGCATGGAGGAGAGTAGTGCGTAGCTGCTTGTAGGTTTCTGTCATTCTTGTGATCCGTTCAGCAGCCGAAGGGACAGAGCAAGGGATTGGAGAACCCCGGAAGCATAGAGGGGTGGAATACATAGTTGGCAAAGAAGGGAGACATATGAGTGGAGGTATGGATGTGATTATTGTAAGCGAATTCCGCCAAAGGAAGGAGTTGGTACCAATCGTCCTGAAGGTGGGTGGTGAAACAACGGAGGTATTGTTCCAAGGTTTGGTTTGTTCGTTCGGTTT
>VKOC01000002.1:40915621-40970687 GCA_009364415.1 Spea multiplicata | reverse complement strand
TCTCTCTCTCTCTCTCTCTGGTCCTCTCTTTTTCTGGCCCTCTCTCTCTCTTTCTCTCTCTCTGTATTTTATACAGTTGACATATATTCCGTAGCTAAAAAAAAATACACTTCCTTCTTGGATTCAGCAGTATTTATGGAACTAAGTCTGAAATAGGCAGTAATCCTTACAAGATCTTGCCAAGTGTGTCAAGTGGCCAAACCATTGATCAATCATTCGGCGATATTGTTAGATCCTACCGGGAACATGTGTTTATATACTGTTCTCGCACAGCTGCGGCTCAGAACCTTACATGAACTCTTGGCATTAACAAGTGGATTCTTATGTTCGTCTTCCATTACTATCTATTGTATGTTTATATTACATCATACCTGAGGCGAGAAAGCCCAGGACATGGTTTCGTCGGTTTCCCTGACTTACTGTACGACGAGCACGGATGTAATGTGTATTCATTTCTGTCGATAACATGGAGTCTAAACTCTCAGGGACTTTTACAATCTCGCAATTAGCCTGCCTGTTAAGGAAGTGAAAGTGGAGCTGACTGGTTAACATATGGTTATTATGGTATGGTATTCTGCCCATGTATCTGTTTTCAATGATAAGGGATTAAGGAAACAGGAAGCAAAGCACTCTACATTTTGCAGCTCATTTACAATAAAAATGATCCAATTAATGCAATAAACTGCTGCAAATACCCGATAAGACACAGAATTGATATTAGTTTTATATCTTGGAAAAAGGGAATTATTATTACGAAATGGGACAATTATCATTCTTAAAACAAAGATGTTGATTCTTTAATCTAATCTTAATTTTAATTTATTCTCAACAAAATTTCACTGTACAGGGCTGACTGAGCTCTTCATGCAGAAGAAGCCCTTTGGAGTTGGTCTTTCATAATACAGAGTAAAATTGGGAAGGTGAAATTGGTTCTTTCCCACCAACCTGTAGCGAATGAATTGCATTGCAGTGCCTAATTTACCTATGTATACATTGTATACCTACTTACCTTATGTTTTGTTATTGCTTTAAAGGTGATATCACCCAGAAAGGCTATGAAAAGAAGCGGGCGAAACTGCTTGCTCCATATATCCCACAAACCCAAGGTAAGGTCTGTGTGTGTTTGTTGTGTGTCTGCACAGTGGCTGTCTTCATTGTACAGCTTGTTGCATCCTTTTGAGATATCTGTTCATTTACCTTTCCATAATCGACATGTTTGTGGCTTCAGCCACTGGATTACAGTCATATAATGATTTTCATTAGTATAGTTGGATACCATAATTTAAGGTAAAAGAAAAAGTGTTGTGCAGCTTGCCAATTTTTTATTGACCAGAATGGTGCCGCCGGTTTCTACAATTCCTTGTTCTTGTTGGAACATATCCATGAACTAAACTCTAAAATTCCAATTATCATTCAATGGAACCATAACATTTTTTTGGGCAACACATTGATATTTTATCCATACCTCATCAAATGAGGTTGATAATGAGGACAAATATTACTATCACAGCAGAACATGGACGCTTAACTGACTTTGTTACTCTGCAGATAGAGGCAATCTTGCAAAAGCCATACAGGGTTGAAATGATGGGTACAAATTAAAACACACAAATGCTAATAGCACTCAAATGCAAGTTATCCCATATATATATATCTTTAAAGATAATGTGATACGATTTGTAAAGCAGAAAAAGGACTTCCTACATTCTGCAGGAGTCTTCACCAGAGATCATGGACACCCAGTGGCCAGTAGGTTTCATGCTCTGCACAAAAGAATGTTTTAGCTTTAAAAAGAAACATACCTCTTTGGTGAAGGAGTTGGACAGAATGATCTGTCTCCTAACAAATAGAATTGTCTGTCCTGTTGAGAGAGAGAAAAGTTGCATACATGCTCCTTCAGCTAATTTGCTGCTGCTTTTGGTGAGCTTATCGGTTTAGATTCAAAGTCCTCCAGACAGCTGATATGAACTTTATCAACGGAAATCATCAGAGGTTGATTTATGGTTTTCAAGCTCCTAAGAAATAACGTATGAGCTGATTTGTGGACTCGCATCACAATGCTATATACACACAAATGTATGTGATATTACATAAGCTTCTGTTGAATGCTGTTTACATTTATATAATTGGAAATCACAGACTTGCTACTCCCATGAAAGGTTATAACGGTAGATTATTAAGTTGACAAACAATATGCTTTACTATTTCCCATTGTGATTTTTTAATATTCAGTGAGCCTTATATCCATGTAGCGTTTCCATTAATTAAGGTCGTTTCTCTCCTCAGAGTGGGTCAGTTTGGGTTGGTAACTTCCTATGTAGAATTCAGGTCTTGGGGTGGGTGGTTAGATTATTATTATTTATTATCATCTTTTATTAAGTACCACCAAATTATGCAACACAATTTGAATGGGGAGGTTAAAAACATACACAACACGGAAGCCTCATGAATATATATATATATATTATAATGAAGTGCAAAGTTGGATTGAAATGTAGTTTAAGCAGTGAATAGGATTGCGCACCAGGGACTACTTTTCTACTTTAGTAATTGGAATCATCAAAAAAAAATACCTAGATATTGTAATAGTTAATGCTTTGTATTACATTTAGACCATTTAAAGTTCTACTTAAGCAACCACCCCTTTGTGTCCGCACCCTTTATTATGTGGGCCACATACTTTTCCAGGATACAATCCCACTCCCTGATCTCCTTTGCATGATGCAAAGTACCACCTTAAAGTTTCCACATTTCAGTAACACCAGCAAAAAAGCACAGTGTCCACGTTGCCGATATCACGGACGGCCTCTTCTCCAGCACTCGGGCCTGCCTGTGCTTAATGATTTGTGTCAGACCTATTCCTCACCGCATGGCAGGGTGATATTGATTGCGGCCGATGCCTCTGCCTCCTGCAGGAGACGAAGCATTAAATACACGAGGAATGCTGCTTTAGTTATACTTGACATAGTAAAAGGCCTTTAATTGGTTAATAAATACATCTCTTTACGTTTCAAATTGCGTTTGAAGTTTCCAGCGAGAGCTTACATCCGTGAGAGCCAAGTCGTATTTTTACAGCTATTGTTTGCGCTCATACACATTATATTATACCCATTAGGGGGACAGTCATGCCTACTTTTTTACATATTACTAAGACAAACCCTCGCCTCTACCTTTCCATGTACCGCATCCCATTACCTATTTATATTAGAGCAATATTATATATATATATCATGCATTGCCTTTAAAAATACAAGCATCTCTGAAAAAGCACACGCCGTGCTTAAATCTCTCTGAAGGACCATGTTTTGCATATGTTTTATAATTAAAAATTCATGTTGCAAACTGAATATCCAGATAGTATAAATATTACAAATATAATGAACGTTAATGTGTATATATATTATACACCCACACAGTGCCCTCCACTAATATTGGCAGGCTTAGTAAATATGAGTAAAGAATGCTGTGAAAAAATGTTTGTTAAACCCTTTGATCTTTTCTTTAAGAAATACAAAAAATACTCTGCACTCATGTTTATCAACAATTTTAAACACCACACAGGTTTAACCAAAAAAAATAAAAATAAAATTGTGAAATATATGTAGGGCACAGTTATTTGCACCCTTTTAGTCAATACTTTGTGCTACATCCCTTCTCCTATAATACCCGATGGCGGTTGGAGAATACATTGCAAGGGGATCTGAGACCATTCCACCATGAGGAATCTGTCCAGATCATTCAAGTTTTGAGGTGGACGCTGGTGGACTCTCCTCTTCTGTTCCACCTACAAGTTTTCTATAGAGTTCATTGGGGACTGGCATGGCCATGGCCAGTAAACCATTTTGGTGTATGTTTTGGATCGTTGTCCTGCTGAAAGATCCGACCATGGCCTATTTACGCTTTCAGGCAGTCAGGTGTCATGTATCCTAACAAAATGTCCCAGTCCTCTGGCAAAAAACAGCCCCAAAACATTAAAGAGCCACCGCCATGTTTAACCGTGGGCATGAGGTACTTTATGATATTGCTACCTCTCTGTGTGTGATGAAAACTCACCTCTGGTGTTTTGTCAAAAAGCACTATTTTGTTTTTTTCATCGGACCATAGTACCTGAAATCATGATTTTAATATAGAAACATGTCCTCTTTCGGGTTGATTCATAATATTTCCAGTTGACTGGAACTTCTTGAATATTGCCCTGGTGGAAACTGGCATTTTCAATGCTTTGCTATTTTCTTATAGCCACTTCTGCAACCTTTTGCCGCACATCACAGCTATATTCCTTGATCTTACCCCTTGTGATGAATGACTAAGGGAATTTGGCCAATGTGTTACCTGATATTTATACCCCTGTGAGACAGGAAGTCGTGGTTGAACAATTTCCTGTTCCTAGTGACCCAGGTGTACTTTAATTTTTATTTTATTATGAACCTATGTTGTGTTTTTAATTGTTTGATATCCATGAAGGCAGAGTATTTTTGTGTATTTGTGAAGAAAATTTTCACAGCCTTCTTTGCTCATTCAGTACTGGAATGGGTCAAGTATGTAGGCCTGGATAGCACCATAGAACCACGAGTCCTATGATTTGTTGCGGGAATTTGAAAGCGTGTTTTCTCCCTCACACAAATCTTGGCTATCCCAGTGGTGTTTTCAAAAAAAATGCTGGAAACAGCATGTCAAAAAGTTTGTTTAGTTTATTCCTATAACAAAGCCATTATATAAACATGTATTTATAAATCAGCAACTCTCCGTGGACTCACTTGGCAACAAAAGCTCCTATTTTTAAGGCAGACTTGAGAAAAGGGAGTGGAACCTGTGTGTCCATCACTGTCGAAGCTCGGCCGAGATAGATGAGGTACAGCAGTGACCAACAAGCTCCAGATTGTTGATGGTAATGAGATAGAAGGATCTCTGACATACTGGAAAAATAATGACAATACTTCCATTGTTTTCTGCCTTTTTGACCGATCTGGTATACATTTTGACATTTTAATATCCGCTACGGTTCTGGTGAACTTTCCGAACATCTCTTTCTGCTTTTGTACAGCGGAGAGCCGAAGAACAAATCCCAGTGGCAATTCTGTTCCGCTGATTGCACTTTATATAAACTATATGTTGACGTAGATGTCGTCCTCCTTCCTATGTAAAGACATCAGTGAGTGTATTCTGGATGAAGTTTCTGAGTGGTTGAGAATTGTTGTTGTTCTGCCACCTAGTGGCAGCTCTACGGTCTGACGATTGAGTGGGTGTGAAATAAAGGAAAGCGATTGTGTCGATCACAATATCTACCACACCCCATTTTCTACAACTAACATGTGGTCTGTTGTAATATTCAAATAAAAACACAAAACTTTTTCCCCAACTAAAATGTGTGGGGGGTTTTTAAACTATTAACTTGCTAAAGCAATCAGTTTTTATATGTTTGATGTAGTCTTAATTTGAATCACACAAAGACTTCACTCAAGAATTCACTAACAGGAAGTCATACGTTCAGAGAGTTACCTGATGATACAAACCTGTTTCACGTGGTGCCACCCATCCTCCCGGCAGCACATACATGCACACTCCCTCACATAAGATTCATAAACATGCGCTATGTATACATGTACATAGTGTCCCTATAAAACTGCAGTGATAGAATATCTGTGGTTCATTCTTGAGGTGGCTGCACTTGAAAACCACTTGCAGTGTAGGCTGTAAATCAGTCACCTCTTTGTGTAGTTTGTAGTGCTAGATAATTAGAAGATTATGCTACTTTTGTAAGCGTTTTTGACACCAGGCTGTGTTTCACAAAGTTAGAAGTATAGCCTCCATTCCAGCATGGCGGTGCCCCAGTGCACAAAGCAAGGGCCATAAAGACATGGTTGGGTGAGTGTGGTGTTGAAGAACTTGACTGGCCTGGGAAAAGCCCTGAGCCCTTTGGGATAAACTGGAACTTAGATTGCAAGCCAGGCCTTCTCGTCAAACATCAGTGCCTGACCTCACCAATGCTCTACTGGATGAATGGGCACAAGGTCTTGTGGAAAGCCTTCCCAGAAGAATGGTAACTGTTATATCTGCAATGGGGGTCCAAATTCAGTAGGAGAGGACTGCTTGAATAGCCAGTCAGGACGATCTGTAGAGGTTGTTGGTCCTTCCGATGGCTTGATTAGGATGGTTGCATGTAAAAACAAGAGTTTAAGGTTGATCAGTCCTTAATAATGGAATGCATTCGTTTGCACATTGTGCTGGCAGTTACTGTTCGACGGGTGACAATAGCCATGGTCCTTGTTCCTGATACAGTACTGTGTCTAATCACCTAAAAAGTCCACTTATTTTAATATATTTTTGTTCATGATGGTATAATCTCCAATAAACACTCTAGTTTTTTTGGGGGGTAAACGTGTCTCTATGCCATGCTCTGCTACACCCCACACCTCCCTCAGGCTCCGTTCCTGGTGATTCTTTATGCTCTCCGATTAGCTGATTGCTTTACAATTAGATCTCTAATGGAATGATGCAGTTTTTTGTTTGGTTTGCTCTTTAAAAATGTCATGTAACGTCTGTGGAAACTCTCCCTTACGCACAGCTATGTAATTGTGTTTCTCGTGAGACAGCTTCTGATCGGTTAACATGTCATCGGCGTTACTGAGAAAGACCAGTGAACGTATCCGTGAATCACTTTGACAAGCTTTTAATATTCCACTGCTTGTGCAACTGATAAAAAGGAAATCCCATTCGTATGAGCCTGAGGTGGTCACATACTTGGCACATTACACAATCCCATCCACAATGCGCTTATTGTCTTCCAAGATCCAAACGCTAAAGAGAAAATTAGTATCTCTTGTGGTTATCGTACACGTCTCTCGTCATTCAGCTTCTAAATATATTCCACTCTGGGTGCAGAATGAACCCGTGGTTTGTTAAGAAGCTGGAGTGACATTCATGGTTTTTTCCTGAGTAAATGTAAAGATGTGCGATACAAGCTTATAATAATTCAAAACTTTGTTTATTAAGCCAGTGTTTCAGCCAAAATGGACTTCATCGGGGGTACGAACTAATTCTGCCTAAGATAAAAAACTAAATCTCTCACGGCTTGGCTTTCTTAGATGTTTAACACAGAGGCCACTGGCAATTATCTTAATTATATTTGTATAGCACAAATCCTGATGCCACCCATGTAATATGGGAAGGTGCCGCGTGGTATCCCAATGTTCACCCCATGTTCTGGTGCTTTTTCTATTGGTAGAGCGAGGATTTTTATCTGCCAACTGAAAAGAAAGAAAAACATTTAAAAGTAGAACTTATAAAATGTTATAAAACATTTAGTCTACAAATTGTTTTATTGAAAGTTTGAGTCTTTCTAATGGTATTCATGTGAGTATAGGTGGGTAATGTATTTTTTTATTTACTTACCTGTAAATAAACATTAGAAGGGAAAAAATTCAGTTTTAATAAACCTTTTAAGTGATTTAAGGAACAATTTGCCAGATGGGGTGTAACAGGCTTATCGGGCCTCTTAATCTGCAGAGCCTGATTTTAAATCTTTGGAGAGTATTCAAGGTGATCGTGGTGCGAGGAGTTCAAACATCGAAAAACTATCGCGGTCTGCATTTTACAGTTTTCTGCCGTAAATAAATCCCCGTAACTGTGCTTAAATGTTAAAACAAGCACTGTAAAAGTATTAACCCTTTAATACGGATGATTTTTTTTCCTCCCGTTATCCCTGCACTGTTACGTTTCTGATTGTTGTTGATTGGTTAATGAGAAGGGAGAACAGCCCGAGACACAAGGTGGTTTATTCTATGTCAGAGGAAACTACATTTATCTTGATATCTACAGTAACCGGAGCATAGTTTTAATTATGTGACTAGAGGGCATTTTAAAAGCTGATGTTTTGATTTTATCAGTAATTTGGAGAAAGGGAATTCGGTGTAATGTCATTATGACACAAAACAAACCTATCATTTCAGCATAAACATAGGGGAATGGAGGCTAGGGTCGAGGGGATAAGATGGAAAAGAGAGGGTTGGCCAGAAAAATCCATCAGTTCCCATTCGAACCTCTAGACAAATTGTACAAAGAGAATAGAATTTAGGAACTACCACATTTGCGGAATATTACCTTATTGTCAGTAGACCATAAATGGGCAAGCAGAATGCCAATAGGGCATCCACCCTCATTCATAACTAATTAGACACGATCAAGTAATAAGAGTGGATACAGCCAATCTGTGCCTAATACAGCTCATAGCTTATTCCATGGAGAGCTTGTTATCTTAGTCTCACGCTTGTTCCAAGTTCATCTTTATTCTGCAGTTGCATTTTTGGACAACCAGTGTTTTTGGCATGTAAATACAGACAAATGCACCTTTTTATATCCTATAAAATAAACATTGTTTTTTACATAATAGCATTAATCGCTATCATCATCGATAGAAAATAGTGGTAGTTGACAGCGCACTATGGTAAGACAGAAGAGCGAGTACTGTGTTTTTTTCATCTTTGTCTCATTGTGTTTTTCATTCATCAGCATTTTTCGTTTTAGGTCACATTTAATTACTGTACTTAAGGCTTAAGGAATTGAGAGCAGATTTTCACTCATGGTCTTGTTTGGTTTGTCTCTTAATTATGACCAACATTTCTATAAATTCCGATAACTCCTCTAACACTGAGAAGATATGAGATTGTCCCTCCTGCTTATGGGAGGACATTGCATGTGGGTTTGAAAGGTCATAATGTATTTCAATTAAAGTTTGAATCAATCCAGCAGGGCACTGTGATGAGGACAACTTTAATAATACTTTTAACTTGCGGACATGTCTGATTACGTTTGCATTTCTTTTTTGTTCCTTGAGTTTTTTATTTGATGTAGTACTATGACTCGCTTTCAGCTTCTGACATTAATTTAGAAGTGAATGGATCTATTAATTATACGGATATTAATTTTAATTTTATTTTTATTTGACTTTTATGTGTTATTAACCAAATTCTCTATGTAACCCGCCCAGTTTACTTTGGGTGGATTGCATTTTTTAACGACCAAGTGAATTCCTGATTGTAGTGAATTGAAGGCAGCTTTCCCCACTGCCTTAGCATTGTGCTTTGAGTCATAGCATGGTTTTCTCGTACTATTCTGAATGTTTGTAATTACGGTGATCATATTTCCATTGAAGCATTTAGTGGAAGTATTGGGTTTCATGTGAGTCGCAGAGTAAAATGCAGCAGGGAGGCGCTCCCATGCAAGCACCATAAGCAACTGCTGAAGGCCACCATCTATGGTGCCCAATGTTACCACACGTTCTGCGCCTGTTTTGCTGACTTCAACCTACAGAACTCTGCACTCTCCCTTCCAGCTGATCTCCTCTCTGCTGAAGATACCGACATTAATGTATTACCGTTTTAAAATGTTTTTATTAAAAAGAAACATATAGAAGTGCTTGTATTAGTATTTCTTGAAGATCAACCTCCACAATGTTACCTTTACAGTCAAAAGGTTACCAGAGAGTAGTCTTGCTGTTAATAAGACAAATGGAACTTGTTGCTTCCCGCCATAATCACATTGAAGATTGAGAGCAGAAACCTGTTGCTTGTCATTTTGTAATCTTAGAGGTGATCCCCGATCCCACAGGATATTAGTGCAAGGACTCTGAAGCCACAAACATAAAAAAGGCTTTATATTGTCCCATATATACAAATAGAGAGTTAAAGTACACAACAATGAGTAAAGGGTGCCTTGTGTTTGAAGTATCTATGTTCATTGTTTTTTCTTCTTCCCACATGTTCCCCTGCGCACGTAGTACTCTTGTTTTATAGTGATGGAAGTCTTCTTGATCTGCATGATAGGCAGAAGAATCCCAATGGTTGCTGCGATGAGACGAACAAAGGGTGTTTAGGACCCTTTTGATGAATTTAGTGTATATATTACTATGGTGGAAACCCACAAATCCTTATGTGTTATTTTCAACTGATTAATGTAACGCACTTCACTGGCTGCCTGATCTCTTTACATATCCCAAATCTACTCCTCATTCACTGCCTTTGCTGATCATTTGACTTTCTTCTAATCACGTGCTGTATCATTACAAAAGTGGCACTGATGACCATGTCTGTCTGAAAATGAGCATTCGGAGACGCTGTTAATGTGAATCTTATAATTTTCTGTGACATTTCAGATATGGAAAGCAATTTTACGTCTTCTATATTTAATGAAAGCTAGAGGCAGCGCGGGGTTTGCCTTTTGAATGAATCATTCGTTAATCTGCTGCCATGCATATGCATAATTAACTTACTCGTGTCTAAAACGCTGATACATCTTGTGATCCATCAGCGTGGAAAAAATCCCACACCCGACTTTGTATTTATTAGCTCTGGGGCCACGGTTCTCACTTTGTAAAGAATTCAGGCCTGGATCTGCTACCGACCGTGCCCACAGATTTAATGGCGTCCAGCCACGGGTTACCATATGTGTGATCGGCTGTGAAGTCTCGGACACCCATTGGAAGGTGTACGGTCCAGCAATACATCTGTGTTCTCAATGTTCCTTTTAAATATAGGTTTATTTTAAATATGCATGTTGCTTTTTTTAATTCAGTTTTATTTTTTTAGTGCTTTTTGTTTTATTATTTTATTATAATAGCACACTGTAATTATTATTTATTATAGTTTATTATAAATATAAGCAGCCGCTTTTCAAAGTCCCCAGTAGAAGCAGTTGGCTATGTTTCGACTTGGCATCGTACCTTAAAAGCAGCCTTAGAGACGTTGGGTAACGACAAATGATTTCAACAAAATTGCGTGAAAAAGGTCCTTGATGAAATGTAACTCATTATTTCTTTAATTGTTTTATAACTGAATGATTTCTGTATGTGGCTAGTCAATAAAAATGGCTTCTCTGGGCTGCCGTATTCTAAAGGTTTTGTTCCGACAAAGTGCAGTGTTAAGGTAATAAAAGTTACCCCTAATGTATGTTTTTGTTCTATGTCTCCTGAAGCCTTGTTTCCAAAAATATAGCCGTACTTTGCAGTGAGGTTGTACTTAAATAAGTCGTTCAACCGCTAATAATGCAAACATTTCTGGAAAAAAGTTGTGAAAGCACTGTCCACCTAAAAAGCTATAATCTGACCCCCGCCATCAGGTCTCAGTTTTACTGCATTGTAACAGATGCCGAAGAAATCTGCCACGTTACGGTTTCAAACCCATCTGGGAAGTAAGAGCTATGCATCAAAGGAATACACATGTTTTATAACGTATGTTTACGATTGTCACTTTAGTTGATGCTCTCCCTTCTACGTCTACGTACATTAATACTTTTGTTATCTGTACACTGTTTGCAGGTGTTGACCCAGCACTGCAGAAGGATAATAGAAATCAGACATCATCATCAACTGCAGCTCCAGCACAGTCCTCCAAGTACCATAGAGCCAGATCTGGGGGCGCCAGAGATGAACGTTACCGCTCAGGTAAATAGAAATGTCATTGTTTATAATGGATCTGTTGCCAAGTAAAATGTTAATCAGAAGAGGCGTAAACGTTTAATGGTTCAGCAGTTGTGAACATACTTTAATTACACATGGGGGGTATCTGTCTGTTTCACTTTTTACGGGTTCACTTATTTATTTATTTTTTACATTTGGGGACAGCTAAACGGCATTTGTGCCCATGGAAACAGAATTTGATGGCAGATTGGCATATAACTGATGGCACAGAATTTGATACCATTTAACCACCTCTGGTCTGCCTACTTTCCCTACCGATCGAGTGCGTGTTTAAGTTCCCTGGCAGTTGCTTGGCGGCTGTGCCAATCAGCATAACCATATTAACACGAGACCTAATGGAGTCTTTTGTCAAGGTTGATACCTTTTTATTGCGCTGACATAGAAAGATGCAAAGTTATTGAAGCTTTTGGGACATCAGTGGTCTCTTCTTCAGATGAAGCTTTCATTTCTTTTTTGTAGAAGGTAGTGTGGTTTAGATCAGTTAGGGAGCAACATGGTTCTTGGATTGACCAAAAGAAAAACCTCAGTAATAGTAGTAGTGTGGGTTAGGTTAGGCTGCTATGCTTGATGATTGCTTATATGATGTATATTTCATCATTGCATCACCCCATATAGAGGGGAAATGCCGTCTAGGAGTCTTAAAAAGTCCCCTAGGAACGAGACCAAACAATGCACAAAAAACCCTGAAAATCTTTGCACGCGGAAATAAAACGCAGCAAGGAGTTCTTTATTAAAGCGCCAGTAGGACAGAGAACCTGTGGAAAAGGCTTAACGTGTTTCGCACCCCGGTGCTTACTTATAGGATGAATACATGATTGAGAGGTATGCTGAGTCTGTTGGAAAGAATGTTAGCCGGAATCCATGTCTGTAATTTACGGTGTTCTCTCCCCTTATGGATCTGCAGATACTTCATATTCCCATCTGACACACTAGTGATTTTCCTTTTAATCATGCTGTTTAACTGTTTCTCTCTTGAGAATCTATGTTCATCTACGGTATATCTTGGCAAGGAATGAATAAATACTATTGCATGTTCTTCAATGCAGGCTAGACCCCATTTCTTTTTGTTCCTTTAAATCCAAATTCTTATGTTGTTGCTGTATGTAAGTCCTGTTTACCGTTTGTACAGAGCTGCATGGTGCTATATAAATCGATATATATATATATATATATATATATATATATATATATATATATATATATGTGTGTAAACAAAGAAAAAATGGGCACTCACGGGTCTTTGCAGTAAAATGCATTAAGCGTTATTTTTATTTCAACCAGCACAGCCAACGTTTCGGACCACCTCCGGTCCTTTCTCAAGCACCTGGGCAAATAAAAGCCTGTGTATATTAATAAATTCTCTGAGTGTGCAGCCGCTCCCTTTGGTGTGTGTGTATATATATATATATATATATGTATATATATATATATGTGTAATGTTTGGTCTTCGAATACCAATAGCTAAATACCAAATCAATTGCTGGTAAGCATTTCCATTAGGAAAAACTAATCTTTAAGATTTTGTAAATGTTTTCAGGTTTTACTTTGGGAGTTGGCCTTCTAAATTGTGGTCACAGTGTCAGAAGTTCCATCCACTCCGGGAGTACCCAGTAATCGAATTCTATCATATTTTGAAAATATCATTAACTGCCTCTGTTTCCATTGGCTTTTTCCACGTTTGTCCCACATTCCTCTGTGTTTCTGCTGATGATAGACCAATTCCACCAGTGGCAGGTTATTAATAATCTATTGGCATCCCATTAGATCTGTGTGGATTGCAGTCATTGCCGGCCCTGGCAGTGTCATTTCTGAGTTGAGAATGACGCTGTGCTTTGCCCATTTGTGATGTTTTCTTCATTGGTTTCATATGTGAATGTACAAGGTTTCTGCAAAACAGGCTCTCCTTTTTTATATAGCGCCAACAATTTACGCAGCTCTTCTTACAATACATATATTAAAGGGGAATGAGAGAACTAGAATAGACAGACTAAGACAAACATGCATTAGTTAAAGAAGGCTCTGATCACAAGCTTACAATCTACAGGCGATGGGGGTGAGGAGAAAACATAAGGTATGGAGAAATGGGGGAGACCCAGTCATAGATGGATGTGGGGGTTGGCAGATACGTTCTAGCTGCAAAGATTTTACTCTTCTCTAAGGAAATGGGGATTGAGATCAAGTAGGAAAGTATTTTGCTTTGAAGCAAGGAATATATTGAGGAGCAGTATTATAGGAAGCTTAATATATTAGTTGGAGAATTTTAAATTTAAATCTAAAAGGTTGTAAGGTAATAAGCGTCGTGCAGCAGTATTTTGATTGGAGAGTCGAGGCAGAGGAATGCCAACCAGTCAAGGTGGGAGATAGGTGAATGAACCAGGGTTTTTGTGGCTTCTGGGGCGAGGAATGGGTGCATGTGACCTGATCTGGCGGGGGACTGAATGTGAGGGATGAAGTTTCAGTCAAAGATGACCCCAACCGGGCAGGTTAATAGGAGAGATAGTAGTGTTAATAGAGATTAGGAATTCAGGTACTGTGGTGGAGATGTGAGTTCAGTTTTAGAGAGATTTAACCCCTTCAAGACCGGGACGTACCTAGTATGTCCTGGTCATACGTCACCGCCTGACCGGGACGTACCAGGTACGTAATCGATGATGCGGGCGGATCCCCAAGCTATCCGTAGCAGCCACTCCCCCCTCAATTCCGTGCACGTGATCGCTTTGAAGCAAATCACGAGCACGGAATTAAAATATTTTTTTTTAAAACTGCGGTCTTCGAGGGAAGACGCAGTACGCGAACGCCGGCCCTAAAGGGGTTACGTTTCAGGTAGCATTTTGACATCCATGAAGAAATGGCAGACAAGTGGTTGGTAATTCGGGACATGAGAGAAGGAGAGAAGACAGGTAGATTTGAGTATTGTTTGCATGTAACTTATTAATGAGTTCACTATAGTATAGATGTTCTCTCTAAAATTTGTCTTTTCAGATTTTTTTCCTACTCATATGGTGGCCAACATTGTGAATGCTGATTTGTCAACTAAAAAATATATGTATATATTTTTTTGCAGATATCCATACAGAAGCGGTCCAAGCTGCTTTGGCTAAACATAAAGAGCAGAAGATGGCCTTGCCAATGCCGACCAAAAGGCGGTCAACTTTTGTGCAGTCCCCAGCAGACGCATGTACACCTCCAGGTACAGCAGTTGTAAAGCCGTGATCATTTTTGGGATCAAAGTGAATGTAGTTTGAGGTCAATGAGTGAACTGCACATTGTGCATGATGAAACTAACAATATGGTCACAAAACAGAATAATATATGTTCTATTAAACTCGGTCAGAACAACGAACCTCCCAGATTGTAAGAGCTCATAAATTCATAGACCTAATAAATACCAATGGGGAATTAATCTGGATAGGCTGAAGAATGGAATTGGATGGATTATACTGAATGTTTTTAACATATGTCTATAATGGCTATGATATGCGCATTGTTAGATTACTAACAATTAGATTAACGGTACTAAAGAGATAATTAAAAAAATACATTAACAGCTCAGTTATGTAAACTTTTTCTGATTTTCCAGATACGTCCTCTGCATCGGAGGATGAGGGTTCCCTGAGACGCCAGGCGGTGCTGTCTGCAGTCCTGGCTCAGAGTTTACAGAACACGGAATCATGGATCAACAAATCTGTGCAGGGTTCATCAACGTCGTCCTCCGCCTCGTCTACATTGTCACATGGAGAAGTAAAGAGCACCAGTGGATCATTAGCTGATGCCCTGTCGAACATTCATATAGGTAAATGAAGGAAACGAAACCTTTTTAGTTGGAATATGGAATGCAAAACATTTTGGCACAGCCTCGTACATAACCTGAGGGCATATCTAAAACGCTGCTTTAAGACTCTTGTAAGTTGGAATGTTCTTCCCAACAAATATCCAATATATTGAAAGCTGAGATTCTTGTAAACAAAAAACAGAAATGTATCTGTAAATTCTGAAAGTTATGGGCGTCTGGAACAGAATAGTGTGTACTTTATTAATATAGCTAATATATTCACTTCACTTTTTCACCAGTTTTATTATATGTATACACACCGATTTTAGGTCGCACCCCTATAGTTTGGTGCTATTTCAAGGAATTTAAAAAAAATACACATTAGTAGAAGGGTAAAACCAGTATTTGCTCTCTTACTCGTGCACTCACACTCTTACTCTCTCAAAGAAATATAAAATGAACCAATTTGAAGAGGATCACCATGCAGATGATTCTTTGTATGAAGCCACGTGTTTAGCTTATTGAGCGGTTTTATAATGATGTATGTTTGTGTTGCCATTTGTAGAAAGTTTCTCAGCTCCACCTGATGTCACCGCCACCACAAGCACCACCACAACCTCTTCATCCTCTTCGTCGTCCTTGTCCTCTGTGAGGCCAGCAAGCATGGACTTGCCCCCTGGGGGTATAGTAAAGGGAATGCACAAGGCAGCTAGACGATCAAGCCTCATGGACACTGCAGATGGTAAGGGGATCATAATCCTGAATATAAGATGCACCTGATAATAAAACACAACAGATTATGATTTGCAATAATTTTTAGAGATATGACATCTGTTCTGATCTATTAAAATATGCATTATATTCTAGAAAATACAGTATTTTATGTCATGGTGAGAGATAGCCGATCCTTGTAGTCCAAAGATTACATTATTTTATCTGCCGTTAGAATGTATTACCTAAAAGCAGTGAAATGGACATATTGATCATCAGAACATGAAGTTGAAGTTATAATTTTAACCAGTAAATAAATAAACTGTTCCCCCTCTTTCCTTTTTTAATTCAAAAAGTTGTTACCCTATGATAGGTATATTGAGGGTGGAGAGTAAACCCCCTCCGGTTGGGTCTGTGTCCTGCTAATGTTTCCTTGAGCAGTCAGGGAATTCTGGTTCTGACGGTTGATTGTTGGTGATTAAATGACAGTATATATTCTGTTATTACAGGTGTCGCTGTGAATACTCGTGTGTCTACAAAAATACAACAGTTACTTAATACCTTGAAAAGACCAAAAAGGCCACCATTAAAAGAGTTCTTTGTGGATGATTTTGAAGAGATTGTGGAAGGTAATGTAAAGAACTAATTACTAGTGAATGGGGGCAGATATTACCACTAGTCTGTGAACAGCTGGAACAATTTGTACTATTTCCATTGACCCTATTCTAGAACTTTGATAAAGAAACACAATATTTTATCCATCGGTCTACTGTAGGGTGACATAGATTTTTATGCAAATTACTCATCCAAAGCACAAATCGCTCTTCCGGATAGTCTTTCATGTACATGAGATTTTGTTATCCTCTGGTTCTGTAACCTGACCTGTATTATTGTTAGTTTAGAAAGTTCACTAACATTTCACATCTTAGTAAATCAAGCTTTAATTACAGCCTTGTTCTGACATCTCTTCAGGTTTTGTGAACAGAATTTCGGTGGGCTGATTATAGTGTCCATCATGCATGATTTGAAAAGCTGCATTATTAATTGTTTCTGGCTTAGCTTTAGAAGCTTCCGAAGCAGCTTGTTCTAAGCTCAATTTGGTCTGTCCTTCACACCACAGTTTAAACTGTGCAGTATTACCCTTGATGGTACATAAAGAGTGCATCGGTTACATGTTTTTGGTTTTGTTTAGTTCCTAGACCAGATCCAAACCAACCAAAACCTGAAGGTCGTCAAATGACCCCTGTCAAAGGAGAGCCCCTAGGTGTGGTGTGCAACTGGCCTCCATCCGTTGAAGCAGCTTTACAGCGCTGGGGAACCACGCAAGCAAAATGCTCTTGTCTTACCGCTCTCGATGTCACTGGGAAACCTGTTTACACTTTAACGTTCGGTAAGACGGGCCGTCTAATCGCTTCCAACCTTTTTATTCTTCTGTGCATTAAGCATAGCCGACTGCTTTCTCTGCTAGACGACTGCGTAGATCGCTTCCCAAACGATGATTCGCAGCTGGTAAACAACT
Organism: Spea multiplicata; assembly: GCA_009364415.1. Taxonomy (NCBI): domain Eukaryota; kingdom Metazoa; phylum Chordata; class Amphibia; order Anura; family Pelobatidae; genus Spea; species Spea multiplicata. Next base: position 40,953,212 of record VKOC01000002.1, on the reverse strand, counting down.
ACTTATTTGTGGTTTAATGTCTCTTCTGGGAATCTACCAGGATTGCTCAATTATAACTCAACGCACGCTCCATCTGGCTGCCTTCTCCAATAATGTAACCGTTATTCCCGCTGATACAGTGCCGTTTGTAGTACATTAGGTATTTTACTTTTTTTTTTTTGAACAGTGACGGCGAATTTTAGTGCAATTTGAGGACTTCAACGCAGTTCGGTCTGCAGCAATGGATTCCTCTTATATATCAGCTTACGACCGGTCAACCATATAAAATATCTAATTGAGTTAAAATGCATTACTACCACCACCACCACCACTAATAATTATTATTTATAAACTACCATAGGGATTTTTTAATAGCGATGACTGACACCCTTTCAGTTCACCCTTAGACTTTGATAAAAATCCAGTGTCGGACAAGCCTCTCATCTGTGAAGTCATCACAAGTGTTTCTGTATAAAAACTGATCACCATTGTGATATTGCTTTATTGATGACTTTTCAGTGTGAATATAAGCCCATTTCTCTTAGCCCTTTGTGTAACGTGTAGCACTTTTCATTATTTAGGTAGTTTCTCTCTGTACAGACGAAATCTGTAGGGTCACAGGTTGCCATAATCAAGTCAGATTTGTCCCCATTCAGAAGCCGTGTAATCAACATACCGACCTGGACATATTGGCTAATGTCTGTGAGCTTCTGTTATGTGAATGTTTGCAAGTTTATGTTGATCTGGCAATATTTTGTTTACATTTTTTTATGATTTGTTGGGTTTTGCTTCCCAGGCAAGCTATGGACCAGAAGTGTAAGACTGGCTTATACGCTACTCAACAAACTGGGAACAAAAAACGAACAAGTACTGAGACCAGGAGACAGGGTATGTGATATCTGATAACTAGAATGCATAGAAATGTTTTTATATATGTATCCATGCATAGATGTGTTGTCTACCCCTTTAAGGTAATCAGCTACAGGTATTGTCAGCAGGCGTTTGGCGTGTTTTCTTATGTTGATGTATAATTTGTCATCAGGAATTATCTTTGCGATTAAGATTCTCATGTGGCGGGATTAATTAGGTGGTGCTGCTGAATCACAAGGCATAATTATTGTTTGGGGTGAATGTGTTCTCTTTGTGGATATGCTGGTAAATACTTTGTTCTTCTTGTAATCCATAGTTGTACAGTTTAAATGTTTAGTAGAAAGGCCGTAACTTGTTTAAACCTCGACTGCCTCAGAAGGTTTCCGACCCAAAGTCAACAATGTTTCTGAACCTTTCGTTTCTTTCCGTCTCCACTCTCTTAATGCACAAAAGGGTTATAGGGCTCCGCAGTAAGACTCTGCCCTCACAGTATTACGTGTCCATGGCTTTGTTTCATGTGATAGGTTCTTTGGCCATGTTATGGATGACCTGACTTCGTAAGTTACCTAGATATGGTCAGCGAGGTCCCACCTTTAGTAACGCTCCTTAGAAATATGTCCCTCTCGGGTCATTTTAAATGTTGAGTAAGAGCCCAACGCAGATACAGCACATTCAGGTATATCGAGCAAGCTGTGCCGTGCTTGGTTTTCTTCTTTTTGCTTTGTCATAATGTGTTAATGTCTGTCTTTGTTTTTCTTTTTTTGTCTGCCTTCTTGTCCTATCATCGATGCTCATATACCTGTTGGATGAGTATATAAAATCCAGCAGACTGAACCCGGCAGGCTTTGTTTCGCCTCAGTGAGCTGAACATTGTGCATTCTGCTAATTGTAGCACGTATTTATCAGCATTACGGGAAAACATTATTGTAGAACATGTGCCTAGTTCATTGCATGCTTTGATTTCAAATGCTAACCGTTATGAGACAGAGGTGCCGTCTTGGTTGCTGAAATGTTGCACAACCATTTTTTCCCCCTTTGATGCATCATCTGTGGTCAGACTTCAGCATCAACCATTAAAACTATTTCTATCATTTTTAACAGCGATTACCATGATAATAATGTTATGGAATATGTAAAAGCACAATATTTGGTTTGATTTATATAGTTCCCTAATGCTCTGCAGAGATATATATTGGATGCCAGTTATGTTTTTATGGTAATTGCACAAACTCAGAACTCCGTTTAGATGTCTGGCCCCTTTGTTCAAGATAATTTATATTTTATATTTTTTTAACTGAATTACCAAATCTTCTTTATTTACATTTCTGTACAGTACATACTCATACCTCCTAAATAAACGATTTAATTGGTCTCTTACAGGTGGCCCTGGTTTACCCCAACAGTGATCCAGTGATGTTCATGGTTGCTTTTTACGGCTGTCTCCTGGCAGAAGTGATCCCAGTGCCGATTGAGGTACCTCTAACTAGAAAGGTAACGATAAAATGTACGGTCACGTTGGACACATAGGCTCTCGGGCCTTCAGTCTCTTACAGTCCTTTCAATATAGACATTTGGCGCCCCTACCCCGATGATAATGCCTTTAAAAATGTATTCTCATTACTTTGGTACATGGCATAAAATAAAACGTCAGACATTTATAATTTGTTAATGCAGCTCTGTTCAGTTATTAAATACAAAATGTGCCAGGCACCATTACCGATGTGTAAGTAAAATATAATAATATCTAAGTTTTTTATCTAAACCTCCACTTTGTGTTAAATGTATTTGTTAAAGCATTCTGAAAAGAGTGGTTTACCCGTTATTTTTTTTAACTTTACTTTTGATCTAAATAACAGCTTTCTGGGACAATAATAATTCATATCCTCATGGTTTGTGAGCATCTTACTGTTTGGAAAACGTTGCTGTCATTGGTGGGCATATTAACTCCATCATTTTGCGTTTAGTTTACTGCCGCCTACTTTAATAGACATCTCTGTGCGAATTACAACAGGGTGGAGGGAAAATACATTGAGATACGACTTTTTCATATTAAAACCATCAGGTCTTTCTTTCCATACTATGGAAGCAAAATGATCTTTCATAGATCATTTATCATTTGACATTCACAATGCAATGGCTTTCAAGGTATCTTACTTAAAATAACATCTATCTTTTTGCAATCTGGTCAAAACAAAATATAAAAAATGTCCTTTAGTATTAAAATATTTTTCATTCGCTTTCTGTTCTGCGTCAGAAGAAAAAAAAACATTAAAAGAATGCCAATAACATTTGTGCAAGTGGCCTTCCTCATTCTGTGTGCTAACGCTATAAGAAAAATCCACCTTCTTTAATGAACCGATATATATATAAAAAAGGGTAATATTGGGCATTCCTACATTGTATTTTTTTCCAAGTATTAGCTCTAATCTAAATGAAATGCTAGATCTCTATAGTGGCAATAATAGAGGGGATGGGTTTTCCCCATTAATAAAATACTAGACCTTGAAAATCAGTCTCCTTTCGGAGAAAAACCATTATCTAAGCTTTATTAAGCTTTGATGATCCTCCTTATGTTTCTCTTCTTAGGATGCTGGCGGACATCAGATTGGATTCTTACTGGGAAGCTGTGGTGTGAAGCTTGCTCTTACTACCGAGGTCTGCTTGAAGGGACTGCCAAAAACACAAAATGGGGAAATTGTGCAATTCAAAGGTGGGGCCATCAACTTTTCTCACGTTCTCAATTTATTCCAATGAGTTTTCTGATTAACTCGCCTAGGAACTGTCTGGCCCTTGGTAAACTCATTTGCACTGGAGAGTCGCTACCTCTTGAACCCGTTGAAAATATAACATTAGTGCTCACATCTAGCATATGATTCCTGTAAAGCCCACATGTCTGGTTTCAGGGATATTGCTATTTAACTGTAGATAGCCACTTACACAGTTTTGTGAGTTTATTATTGCTCAAAGTTCACTTAAATGAAACATTTGTCTTAATAGACATTCCGGATCATCCAAAGTTCATGCGCTGGTTACATGGTCTTCCTTTCCAATGCGTGTTCTGTTCCTTCTGGTGTATTATATCCACAAACTAGAGTATATGAATTTTGGGCCCTTTTGCTCATCTGTTCTTTAAAATCGGAAAAATGTAGCTGCTTAACAAACTGCTGCATGTCAGATAAGTGTACGTAGCACTACTTTGTGTTTTTGTATGAAAAGTTTCACTTTGATGCGTTTACTTCACGTTATGGAGGAACATCTTGCTTTACTAAAAACTGTCTGGACATCGGCTTCCACGTCAAACACCCAGTTTGTTACATGCGATATGCGATTACACTTGGGATTCAGTAGTTCTCTTCTACCATCTTTTTTTTATTATTTTTTTTTTTTTTAGGGTGGCCAAAACTCAAATGGGTTGTGACAGACTCCAAATACCTTTCCAAGTCACCAAAGGACTGGCAGCCAAACATTACTACGGCTGGTACGGAGCCAGCATACATTGAGGTAATCTATTTTATTACGTTTATTCCGGCAGACAAAACACAAAAGCCACGCATTCAAGATTTGTTACAGTACTTTCCAAATTAAAGCTTTTTAGCCATATTTTGATTTCGAATATGCCTTCCTCTTAAAGAAAATTATGCAAAATCATGTTTTGTATGGGCGTTTTTTCTTAAATTTTAGTAATGTATTTGTTTTTCCAAAGTAAATGTAGAAGACCTCCTACAATGACAAACTTGGTGATGTTAATTAAACTTCTCAGATGTAAAGCCTGATTTCATGATTTGTGTTTCTAGTATAAAACGAGTAAAGAAGGGAGCGTAATGGGAGTCACCGTGTCGAGAATAGCAATGCTTTCTCACTGTCAAGCCCTCTCCCAGGCGTGTAACTATACAGAGGGTAAGTGTATGAATGAAACGTCTCCTTTATGGTATAGATGTGTGAATGCTACAGGCTACTTTGTATCTGCCGAATCTATATTTTATCAATTGTTAGAGAAACATGGCAACAATGCGAACAATGTTTATTAGTAGCTATATATTCTCCTATCCTACATTATAACAACCAATAATACTTATACTATTGCTGCTTCATATCCTCACACATTTATACTGGGCCACATTGGACTCACCGGTTTTCTTTATCTAGTGCTACCTTTTACATATTGGTATTAAGAATAGCAGATCTAAATACACTCTTCTAGAGCCGCGTTAAACACACCGGTGTTTAGACAGCGAACACTTGTATCTTCTGTTAAACCCACATAGTACCCTCTTGAAGTGACTACACAGAGCCGCAGTCTACCCAACGATCGTGTTTATACTCTGTAACGTCCCCGGATTTTATGGAGTGTCATGTTGCAGCCTGTTGTACTAATAACAGAGCCTTTTGTATCTGCCAATACTAATTTTATGGTCCCGAGTTGTGGCCCTTGGTATTACCCAGATCTGCTTGCAAGTATGAATTATACAAAAACAGTCCGGAGATTGAGCCAATTAGGCCTTTAATAGATAGATCATTGAGGCAGCAGACGTATAGAAATGCCGTGGGTTCGCTCACTGGGTTTGGCCCTTCAGTATGCACAGCAAAGATGACATTTAAGACAACAGTTTAACCCTTCTACAAACACCAATAAACTATTTTTTTAGTGAATATAAAAGCCTTGCTAATGTAATGGAACGCATTGTCTATCTGCTTTTGCTGGTGATATAGGTGACAGCAATGAATCCCAGTTGCATATTTATGATATTTAGTGTCATGTACCATACATTACATCTTTTACAGCTCATTATCAGCGCACGTGGTGGCCAAACGCTGATAAAACAAAATTAGCTATTTTGGATTTATTTTTAAATCTTTTATTATTGGCATACAAGGAAGACTACATTGTAATAACTGCGTTCTTTCCCTTTTTTAGGAGAAACGGTTGTTAATGTTCTCGATTTTAAGAGGGATGCTGGTCTGTGGCACGGCATACTAACGGTAAGATGAGCAAAATGAATTCTGTATATATATATATATATACAAGTCCCATGATCCTCTCCTGGCTGAGGAAAAGCTCTTTGCTATATTTGTTGTCTTCACTATTTTTTATTTTTACTTTATTTTTTTCTTTTTTTAAGCTGTATTGATCATGTTATTTTTGTTTGTACTTATCTCAAAATGTAGTTGCAATAAAACTGAAATAATAGAAATAGCTTCAATAATTGCATTGTAAATGGTACAAATATAATTTGAAATGTTTTTGTATATGACACTTCCGCATTCAGAATGTCTGAGGGAAGTAAAGCTATCACTGACCCTCTGGTCTTTTACAGAATGTAGTTAACAAGATACACATGATCAGTGTGCCATATGCCGTGATGAAAGCATGCCCGTTATCTTGGGTACAGAGAGTTCACGCCAATAAAGGTAAGGGATAGTACCAGGACTGAAGAGCCAGCTTTGAAAATGGTCACATTACACTGTATAGAATATATACAAGGCTTTATATTAAGGACACAACCATGCGAGTCTTGCATATTTTGTGTGTGATTAAATCATGTTGTGCTTAATGTTTCCTTCACAAAGGGGGAAGCAAGTTCTCTTCACACACTGTACTTCCTGTGTTTAACAACAGGAAGTACTTTAGAATTTGAAAAATGATTATTGTATTTGGCCAAGAGAAAGAGAGTTTTTTTTATGGGCCGACATTGAAAATGTGCATTAAAAATACCTCAAATGTCTTTACTTCAAATGGGACCAACATCACTACTTCCAGGTTTCTAAAGAATCATTAAATGAAATAAAATATATTCTTAGGGGTGGAATGGAGATGCCCGACAATATTCAGTGATCCTGGGGATTGTCATTGCGTTGATATTTTGTAGATTCCTCCAACTACTTTAGATGATTGTCACTAGCTTTTCCGTTTCTGGGATTTAAAAAAGATGACAACAATGTTCAGGATAAATTTAGCAACTCACTTTAACTACTCAAGAAAGCATTCAGATTAAATGTTCAAAGGTTACCAGTAGATTACATTGGCTTGTAAAACAACTTCTTACTTGTGAATTTTATAAGAAATACAGATGGACAAAACACTTGTCATCTTTGATTTCATCTGCAGAAGAAAGCTGCCAATTTAGACTAAACTCTCATCTGTTTAATCACTCCAGATCTGTTCTTAACTCAATCACTGTCACAACACATGGATGACTATAATTGCATGGATTTTTAATGGTCTTCTCTACTGTGAGAATGAACAGCAAAAATGGAAAGGAAATCCATATCTCTGACACGGGTAGCGAACGGATAATGTGATCAATGTATCTCTGTCTCTCTTTCCGTCTGGCAGCCAGAGTTGCGGTGGTCAAGTGTCGGGACCTCCACTGGGCGATGATTGCACACCGAGAACAAAAGGATATCAGTTTGGCCTCACTCCGCATGCTCATTGTAACAGATGGAGCTAATCCCTGTAAGTTTAATGGTGTTTTCCACCCCCTGCTCCATATCCGTGAGAGATCTATCCTCTAAATGTATTCTTTTAGCAACAAAATGTTGGAAGTAAGACTTCTATATAACATTTTCGTGCAGGGTAAGTAAACTGGTTAACGAGAAGGCTTTTGGGTTGTGCCTTTGTGACAGTTGCCATATGGAGTGTGTTTGGTCATCAAGCCCAGTGGATGCACAAAGAAAGAACATGGTTTCACACTGAACATGTGTTGGATCAAAATCCAAAGCTAGCCTCGTGCACGTGATAGTCCATTGTAGGCTTAAATCTGAACTGGTTCTGGCCCAGAGTCTCTAGGTGAAGGCCTGCTGGAAATGTATTCGATCTTTAGATCTTCCATGCACTGAACAATCCATGGTAACAATAATATAATCCGATATTATTATTATAGCAGCAGCAGCCATGTTAGTATTCTGTTTTCGGGTTCTTCGTTCTCTCCTTTTTTGTTATGTTTCTGACTGTTTTGATCAAAGATCTTAGTGCTTTTTTTTACTTTTATTATGATTCCCTTATTTCTCACTGTAAACATTGCTTACTTTACACAGGGTCAGTGTCCTCCTGCGATGCTTTCTTGAGTTTGTTCCAAAATTACGGGCTTAAACCCGAAGCCATTTGCCCATGTGCCACATCTCCTGAAGCCATGACAGTAGCCATTAGAAGGTAACTAAGGCCGAAGTCATTCTTTTTTGGGGGGGGGGTTTGTGTTACATATGCTATGCTAGCACCCACGATGATCGTGCACTAAAAACTATTCCCACACACAGCTGTTTGCTAATGTGCTGTAGGTGTATCTTTACAATATAACAAACTGGTTTTTCATGCCGCGTGCACAGTGTAGGTGACGTTTCTAGTTTTTACTGTGATTCTTTTACCATGTGTTGTGTCGGAACCTACTCTCAAACCCCAGGCTGCCCACTTTTTTGTGTACCACCAGTAACTTCTAGTAATGTTTTTGAGACATTGAACCTGCGTGTTTTTCTGCTCTTGTTTTTTATGTAAGTGTATCTTTACATCATTTTATTTTTAAGACCTGGAATACCGGGAGCCCCTCTACCCGGTAGAGCTATCCTCTCTATGAACGGCCTGAGTTATGGAGTCATCAGGGTAAACACAGAAGACAAGAACTCGGCTCTCACAGTGCAGGATGTGGGGCACGTGATGCCAGGAAGTAAGAGACACTAACATTCATCACCGACATCTTAATTAAAGTGCTTCATAAATGACATTCATTCCTGGTAAAGAAAAAAATATATGTGACAGATCATTAAATAACTAAGATTTATGCCTTATAGTAGGAAAGAACAATGAACTGATATGAACAATGAAGCAAATACTCAAGTTTCTATTTAAATATTTCTTTCTACGACGCAGGCCCGCACTGGCCATCTGGCACACTGGGCAAATGCCCGATGGGCTTCTATCCAACATCACCACAACTCACTTGTAGATTGTCAAGCTATTCATATATTATAAAGAAAAATATTAAATACTTAGAAATAAACATAACACCTTCCCAAAGCCTCATATAGTTTTCTTAAATTTTGTGCCAGAGTTGAAACTCTCCTTATCTGTGACATTAAATAAATCTTTGGAGGAGGTGATAAACATTGTTTCCAATAATCACCATTTAATCAGTTTCAAATACGAAGGTGAACTGCTTGTGTAGGTTCACTATTGTTAGTAGTGACAAATGTTTCTGTGATGTTTCGTCCGGTAATTAAACCTAGTTGTGTATCTCCGTGCAGGGGATCACTTCATAGTACATAAGGTTGAAAAAAGGCCTAAGTCCATCAAGTTCAACCCTTCTACCTAACCTTCCTACTCTTGATCCAAAATAAGGCAAAAATAAACCTACTTTGAATTCTGCCATTGGGGGAGGAATTCCTTCTTGACTCCAAAGGGCGATCGGATTTGTCCTTGAATCAAGAAGCTCTAACATATATTCTATTTATTGCTCTTTATGTCATGCCTTTTTAAAAATACTATTCAGACCTCATTTGAAGCCATACTATTCTTTCATCCGTGTTTCGTTCTTGTAGGTGTAATGTGCATTGTAAAACCAGAAGGATTACCGCAGTTATGCAAAAGCGACGAGATTGGAGAAATATGCGTGAGTTGCAAGGCGGGCGGCATTATGTATTACGGGCTGGCAGGTGTGACCAAGAATACGTTCGAGGTACGTACGTTACTAAACCCGCTGCGGACGTTCACTATCGAACATCCATGAGCAGAACGTGTATTTTCCGTTTGTAGTTGGGAAGGCGGTAGTGTTTTTTCTTTTCCTAGGACATGGTCATTTGTTTCTACATAGTAATGGACCGTGAACTAATGCTTTGAATATATAGATATTTCATAATGTTCCTATGTCTGGTTTAATTTTTATAATGTGCTTTGGTAAGAAAAGAAACTGGTTGTGTACCATAGTGTTAAATCATTAAAGATCATTAAAGCGCAGTTAAAGTTAAATGGGTTCTTGTTAATAATGCCAATCAATGAAAGAGCTGCTGGTGACGGGATCTTGGCGATATACGTTCCTGGCAATTGGAATGCTATATATTTTAGAAGTAAAGCACTGGCATCTCTTATAGTTGTGGTTGTAACACTCGGCATGCTATAGTTAGCGTGTGTATTAGTGTGTGGCGTCAGATACAAGTACATTTCTAATCGGAATCGGACTCCAATATGTGCAAATTTACAAACTAATATGATGTCTCTTCACTTTTTTCGTTTTGTTTTAGGTTTTACCAGTGAGTTCTACGGGATCTCCTATAGGAGAAACACCTTTCATTCGGACCGGTTTACTTGGGTTTGTGGGCCCTGTAAGTTTAACTTTATTATATTATTATTATTATTATTATTATATGCTGCACGTGAAAACTGAACAAAATAGCCTGTCTACATTTACTTCCTATGTATGTATGTATGTATATATATATATATATATATATATATATATATATATAATATAGCCTTTTAACTATGATAGTGTGAAAAAGTACTTGCCCTGTACATATTTTTCACAACAATGTCTGATTTTTTTGTGGATTCTAGAAATATATATGGAGCCATAAATAACAAATTGCATGTTATATCTTTGATGTGGTAGGTAATCAAATGTATTCATATATTCATGTGTGAAATGCACCCCCTAGTAAACCACTCATTGAAAGTGAATTAAAAGTATTATTAGGATCCGGTGTTTAAACACTTAATAACACCTGACCCAACATACACTTGACCAGCGTTGGTCCTTGCCATGGGGTTGAAGTTGTCAAAAGCCGTTCCCAAACACCTCCAGAAAAGAAGCCCAGATATAGAGCAAATACTTTGTAGGTGTTATGTTGAAATTGAAATTGTTTACAATAGTTTGCCTCACTATTGTTTGGGATCCTGTTTATTATACATGTATTAATGTACATAGATACTATCCAGCATAGTGACTGGTATTACAGGATAGACCCCACATTTCCAATATGTTGTATATTCCAAATATTATTTCAATTCCCATTAATCTAAATTGAATGTTATGATTATTTTTGAGATTGGTTTGCATTTTTTAAGTATTTGCTTTTCTCTACTGTGATTCCTGCGATTAAATTAAACATAGAAAGATATTATATATTTGTCAGTCATTATCTTGCTTATGTTTATTACAGGGCAGCTTAGTATTTGTGGTAGGAAAAATGGACGGCACCCTAGTGGTGAGTGGCCGCCGGCATAATGCGGATGACATTGTGGCAACGGCCCTGGCTGTGGAGTCATTGAAAACCTTGTACAGAGGAAGGCAAGTCATCCTGTTCTGTGTTTCACATAAGTTAACTTAAAAAAAATCCCTGTAATCAAATGGTTAATAATATAAGGTTTTTTAAGCCGCAAACATGTTGGTATCTTTAGAGTTTGACTGCTGGTGCAGCACCTTGAAAATCCAGTAATTCTATTACTATAAACTGTAATATATTCCTATTGTATAACTTGTGTTTTCATTTTAGGATTGCAGTCTTTTCAGTTTCTGTGTTTTATGACGAGCGGATAGTTGTGGTAGCAGAACAGCGCCCCGATGCCTCTGAAGAAGATTCCTTTCAGTGGATGAGCCGCGTGTTGCAGGTAAGTTTGACTTTTTAACTAGGAGAGGAGTTCATTGTTCTAAAACCGACTGGGGTGCGTTCAGTTGAGTAGCCTTCCTCTAGATCACCTTAAATCATTACTATCAGTGCCCTTTTACTTGTTTCCAAAAGTAGCCACAATAGAGATCTGATACAGATTGGGGCCCAGGGGCAACTCTTCATTTGTTTTAAAGGCCCTAAATGATGATGATGATGATAAAAAAAAGAGTTGGAGACCAATCTAAAACCAAAGCTACGGATTTAATTATACAAACACAAAAAATTCAGTTAATGCCATTTTTAGACATAACTTAATAAATGTGAGCTCCAGCCCTATGGAAATGGGAGTTCATTTTGCATGGAGTCCTATGCGTTTTATTGCATACAGGCTTCTGTTATACATGTCATGTATTCCCATTATAGTTAATGAGAATAGCAGCAGCCAAATACATGAATGCTATCTGAAAACTGTTTTGCCAGCATATATGTGATTGGCATCAGTTACTACCCCCCAATCAATGGGAGTTCTACTGCAGGATATGTATTAGTTAAATGACCAGTCTCGCTCTCTCTTTCTGTAGGCCATTGACAGCATTCACCAGGTTGGGGTTTACTGTCTTGCCCTTGTACCTGCCAATACATTGCCAAAAACTCCACTGGGAGGGATCCACCTGTCTCAGACAAAACAGCACTTTCTGGAAGGCAACCTTCACCCGTGTAACATCCTCATGTGTCCTCACACGTGTGTCACCAACCTGCCAAAGCCACGACAGAAACAACCAGGTGATTTCAGATCACTCTTACAATGCTAAGTTAATGATTAAAGCTAAACATTAAATCGCACACCGTGTGTATCTTGGCTCATCTGTATTATGTAGGTTTTTTTGCCCTGTGGATATCCATGACTATTTACAGTAGTGCCCTCATTTAAACCATTCTATCTGCTAATTCAAGCCTTGGGATCAGTGGTTAAGCTGTGTTTAAGGTTTCAGGGCACTGAATAGATGTTAAAGGGAGCTGGAGGGCCACCTCCTTACAGGCATTAATGCTACAGGGAGCACTTTGTGTTGTGAAGAGGACACTGTGGCTCCTTCTCTACGTCTCATTAGTAGGGATTGGAGTGACTCATTATAGTCATAGATGAAGAGCAAGGAATAGAGCGTCCCCAGACCCCCCAACAAGTCCATCGTGGAGCAGTTCTTCCAAAAGAAGAAGAAACACTCTTCTGCTCTTTGCTTGTTCTGTTTACATGCCACCTGTTTTACTGAATGTTAACCCCATTACTGCATCTGCTAGTGGCTCCGTTCAACCCAACCAAACACTCCCGATTTTCCCAATAACCTACCCACTCCATATGTGCCATGCAAAAACTAACTAAATCTGCATTTAATGGAGCCATCTGGTACAGGGTGCCTGGTACGTAAACTCCAGCTGATTAACTCTATGTATACTGAATAAATACATTGTGTACTAGCACAGAGCTGAACTAACCCACCGTTATTGATTCCCCATGAAGGAGTTGGACCGGCTTCCGTTATGGTTGGCAATCTGGTTGCAGGAAAGAGAATTGCTCAGGCATCAGGCCGAGATTTGGGACAAATTGAAGAGAATGACTTAGTGAAAAAGGTAAAAACAATGAGTTGGTTATATTTGCTTCAGTTTTTGATACATGGTACATGTAATGATTCTTGACTGTTGATGGCACCAAAACTCCCTTCAGTAATGAGAAGGCATGTCTTGAGCATGTATGTACCATATGTAGTGAAACATTCATCAAACTTTTAACCACCAATTTATGAGGGCCCATTTGTGTTGTCGGGAGCTGTAAGCTCAAAGCCCAGCTTAGTAACACAAATCTGCTGTGGGGGTTTTAGCTTCTGTTTTTTAGCTTCTTCTCCCAAATACTACACTTTATTCCTCGGCAGCCAACTAGACCTATAAAAGGTTTACTTACTCTAATAAGCCGTATGTATTTAAAACAGGATAATTGTCTATTAGAGAATCATAAGATCCATCAATCCATGTAGATGCAAACGGCTTGATAGATGTTATTCTATAACAAAATTAGACCGCAGTACTGGGATGGGATCACAGATTTAGGACACAATTGTACCGACTCACAGGGACTCATCAGGTTTCACAACGTGCCGTGCTCCATCACATTGTAAGGCCTGAAGTGTTATGTACAACCCTGTCACATAACGTAGGTCAGATAGAGAGGCTACATGCATATCCCTTTATAGCCTAAGCTAGGAGAAGCCGCTTGGGGTGGTCACAACTGATAGAAACTTTGCCCATGCGCTACCATTCTGACTGTTAGTATAGAATGCTCTAACACCTCTACGCTGCAGATTGTTTCGTTCATTCAGTCTTTGGAAGAGGAATTTAATTGATATTCTGCTTCTTTCACCTTTTGTCACCAATCTCAGGTTCATTGAGTCCTTTATTTTTTAATCATATAATGACACTAAGTTAAGCAAAAAACACAAGATAGATTTAATAAATCCTCCGCCAGTGACCACGAAGGTCACTTTTTCTCCTTTTGTGGGAAAGGCCTAGAAACCTCCGCATTATGTTTGTCAGTTTCCCTGATCACTTAGTCACTTTGGGCTCTTCTACAACTCTTAGTTCCTCTATATGATCTTCAGCTAACAGAGTATGTGTATGGCGTGTAACGGCTTCCCTTTGTTTTGTTGATAGCACCAGTTCCTGACCGAGATCTTGCAATGGCGGGCACAGACAACACCTGAACACGTGCTCTTTATACTGCTTAATGCCAAGGTACTGTGAACGTCTATTGTGTCTGGGTGCGAGTTCATATCTCTTTTACTTCAACTTGTATTATGTATTGCATAAGAAATATTTTAACACAACCATGAAGAAAATCTCTGTATTTTTTGTATATCTAAATAATGGCCTCATCTACCTTAAAAAAAACATCTAGCATTTACATATCGGATTTCGACTTCAAATCTGCTATAGATAAAAGTATATTTGAATGTAGTCTAGTTTTCTTTGGTTGGAAGTATTTCATGGTCACGTGTCGCTTTGTGGTACTGTGCGCCAAGTTTGATATTTCCCTTTAAATAGAGTCTTGAAACAAAGTTGCACACACATTATATCCACCTTTCTCTGTGATTGTATCCAGGGAACAGCAGTGTGCACAGCGTCCTGTCTGCAGCTGCACAAGCGAGCAGAGAGGATAGCAGCCGCGCTGTGCGATAAAGGTCACCTCAATGCCGGAGACAACGTGGTGCTCCTCTATCCTCCTGGTAAGATACCCATCAGGGACTTTTGGCAGTAACCGTGAAAGGTAGTCCGCTAGTCAAAAACCTCATTTAGCTAGCCATTTAATTAGTATTTCCACCATGACTGCATCACATTTGTTATCTTTTCAAGCTGAAGATGAAGGTCAAAAGGGTTTTAATTCAGTTCAGTGTTATTCCATGGGTCAAAGATGAGGACTCAAGAGCATCGCTTGACATTTAATTTGCGTAATGTGCTCATTTCCATACCACAGGGAGGATGTGAAGTACTGATGGGTACTGTCTCTCCAAAGGGATAATTTAACATTAACCTTTCCCGTCTCAATAGCAGGGGATGGTAGGCCATGGCATAGGTGGACTATATGCTCTCTCTCTCACCAAACACCCCTGGTCTATTTTCAATGTTTTAAGCCCTGCCAGGCATGGGATGGAGGATTGGGGGGGGGGGTTATAGGTGGGTTCTTTGCACCCCATGTTAATATTTTAACACCACTCACTCCAATACACTCTGGTTAAAGGAAGGGGTTTTTGTAATGTTTTGGTGTTTTTATTAAGACTTCTTTAATGTAATTCTGCAAGTTACAGTGGATGATTTGAGAGTTGGCATTTAACTTGTATGCCTTCGTCTGCAGCTTGTAAAATTTAAGATTGCATGTAGTCACAGGTTGTTTTGCAAGCCTTGTTAACTTTGGACTCAACTGACCACTCAACGTTTTAGTGATATATGTAGATAAGTAGGGGAACGTGTTTGTAGCTCTTTAGTTCTAAATCTCTTATAATAGTTCTAACTTATGGTTATACTATTTGTATCATTTAGATGAATATGCACTGCTTCCCAGTTGTCGTAATGCTGTGATGTGTGTTTCTTTTCAGGAATTGAGTTGATTGCTGCGTTTTATGGCTGTCTGTATGCCGGCTGCATTCCTGTAACTGTCCGACCTCCGCATGCACAGAACCTCACTGCCACATTACCTACAGTGCGGATGATTGTAGATGTAGGTAGCAATTTTCACTTTAATTACAATCATTCTTATTTTTTTACCTGCCTTATAGTTGTGGGATTCGATAGGTAGGTCATTAATGCAACACAAGTGAGAATGAAGACTGAGAATGGAGGAGTCATTTTTCCAAAGCAGTTCTTTGTCTTGATGATAGTAGATGTTTTTCCTGATTGTGTGTATTAGTTTTGATTATAGTTGTGATTATAATGCCTTCATCTGACAGAACAAAAAAGATGCCACATGAGCTCATACAACAGGGGGCTAGGAATTCAAAAGCTACATGCTTTGCTTCATTAAATCCCATCTTCTGGAATCCTTAACCGGCAGCACCCACCATTTTTTTTTAACACTAGTATCAAATTAGAAATATGTTTTTTATAAATATTGTACTAGTTCTTGCATAAGTTCTTCAGGCAGCTGCATGTTTGCTATTTCTATGTGTCCAAGCGCTGTTACCTTGCCCAATCTACTAAACAATTGCCCTGATTCCTTATCATACTGCCCCTCGGTAAACATTAAAATGGCTCGATCTTAATCACCCGTACTTGAGGAAGGAACGTCACATGACTGACAACATCGAGATCCTTCAGGTCTTCAGGGGGTAGTTTATTGGAACAAAATGAGAGAAAACCAGATTGTCTCTATCCGAATACAGCAGAGACGTCATGCTCTCGGTTTATCGTCGACATTGACTGCTTCTCTGCTGTTGATGGATACTGATGAATTCTGCTGCTCTGTCCAGGAGGGCCGTGTCAGAGATTTCTTTCCGTATAAGTTGAGCCGCATCCACCAAATTTGCACGACTGAGCATTTCTCTTTTATTTTAGGTAAGTAAGGCTTCCTGCATTCTCACAACACAAAGCTTGCTGAGGTTGCTGAAGTCCAAAGAAGCAGCAGCAGCTGTGGATGTGAAGACGTGGCCAACAATTATTGAGACAGGTAATAGTGATTGCAGAGAATTAATAACTTCGCTAGCTTTATACATTTGAGACGTAGCTAATCCATGAAATTAAAACTACCCAGTCATATTGAAACATTGCAAAAACATATATATATATATATATACTATATATATATGATAGTTATCCGTATTATATATATTGTATTTAGTTTTTCCAAATATGGCATAAAGATATTCAAGGCAGCCCAGGCTGGATTTACTAGAACCAATATGACTGCCCCCATGAGCCATTATTCAAACCGACATGGCTGCCCATGCTACACGTTCTATAAGTATATATAAAGACAGCTTGTATTGTAGAAGTTGCAGTCTGTTTTCTCAGGACGACCAGCACTGTCTCTGCAGTGATCCCTTTGCTGACACGATTTTTACCTACATCAGTACAGTTGATCTTAACTACCATTGGAGGATCACTCTGTCAGCCCCTGATCTCAGTTGATTGGCTGACACCAGCCCATCATCTGTCAGTGGAACCCTCTCATTAGATATACCTTATTCTCCGATTCCAAAAGAATCCAACAGAATGTCTATAGTTTTATTCTGTTAGAACATTTGTGGTTTTAGAGCTTGGTGGAATAGCGTGGAACATGGCATAATGTATGTGCTAAAAAAAAAACAAAAAAAAAAACAATATGGACAGACTTGTTTAACTGGTAGAGGCTTTGAGTTCCAAAATGATTCTGACTTGTTTGGTTTCAGATGATTTGCCCAGGAAAAGAGCTCCTCAGATGTACAAACCACCCACCCCGGAAATGCTGGCTTACCTCGATTTCAGTGTTAGCACAACTGGCATGCTCACTGGTGTGAAGGTAAATATCACAACAACACACAAAGTCACTTGACCCCAACAGTGCAGCTGAGGGTAGTGGGGGGGGTTGTTTAAGAAAATGGTTAATGAACACTTATATTAAATCTACTTGTGATCACTTAAGAGATTAAGTGAAAATGGCCCATTTAATTAACTAGTTGATGCTTGTGCCCACCTCTGTGCCGTCACTTTGTTCTTCAGCGCGTTGTAGGGGCTATAAAGCACTGGTGGATCCTCACCTGACAGCACTGGCAAGTAAATGGACTTTTTCACTTAATCTCATGAAAGAATAATTGTGCAAGCCTTTTAATGAGTAATGTTTGATCGTGTTCTTAAGTGAAAATAATCTTTGACAATTTATACTAAAAATACCACCGAATTTCTGCAATTCTAATCATCTGGCATTCACAGAAATAATGCTACAGAAGCCTACATCTTGTTCTTCCAGTGAGATGTTTTAAGAGATTACTTTTGTGATAACATTTTGTAGACTAATGTATTAGATATATTAGATGTATATAAGTTGGGTAATCAGAAGAATAAAACTTATTAAATATTATCTTTCTTTTGGCAATAGTCATGAACTTTTTAGAAAATGGCTGCCCAAGCAAATCTGATTTTTATTGTGTTCTATGAAAGGTTATGTATTTTGTTTAAATACTCATCGGTCTGTGTTTCTTCCTAATGTGGCTTAGGGGATATTTTAATTTAATTCTGCCACCGGTTTTCTTTCACGCGCTTTAATATGACTCCATGTTCTAGATGTCCCATGGAGCTGTAAATGCTCTGTGTCGCTCCATAAAGCTGCAGTGTGAGCTGTACTCTACCCGTCAGATTGCCATCTGTCTGGATCCTTACTGTGGACTTGGCTTCGTACTTTGGTGCCTTTGTGGGTAGGTTCCAAGTCTTGTGTGCTGTATTTAAAGAACCGATCAAGACTTCAAGTATCTCGATGATGAAATGAACTAATCAGGCCTTTGTTATTGTGTCAGTGTTTATTCAGGTCACCAGTCAATATTAATTCCTCCTATGGAGTTGGAATCAAACCTATTCTTGTGGCTGTCTGCAGTGAGTCAGTACAAAATTAGAGACACGTTCTGTTCCTATTCTGTAATGGAGATGTGCTCAAAGGGACTCGGAAGTCAGATCGAGGTGCTGAAGGTAACAATTATTTCAAAGGTTGTTTCTGTCATTGGTTTCTCTTACTTCCGTATGTAGCGCTTCTGCGTTTCCACTGATTCTATTTATCACCGAAACACACTTGGAATGGACCAACAGCTTCTCATCAAAGCGTCTCTTTAACACCCCTCAGATCTAAGCATTTTACTAAGGAGACACAACGCAGCCAACGTATGCACCTGATGCATGTGATAGCCGAGCGGTCCCTTTTAAATTATTATTTTCTCCCTACTGTCAAATGCATGGGTGAGATTTTGCAGAATCCCCCTTATGCCGGCTCCCAGCTCAGTCACAAGTTCCAGGGGATCTGGTACCATTGGTTTCAATGGGAAAGCTTTCACGCTTTTCTCGGAGTATGAAAGTAGGACCACCGTGGAGGTGCAGACCCTTATAAAGGCTAAAGATCGTCTAGTAATGCACTTCCGAAGAACTTTACATTCTTCATTGGTGCGGATGTATGGGATGCGTTAATGAAATATATTACTTTAACACTTCCAGCAACTGAAAGGTTAATGGCTACCAGGAGGGTTTTCTTTCTTGGTGCTAAAGGCACTCAAGTAACAAAAGTATCGAAACAGTGACTAATAATGTATCCAGGGTACTTATCTTAAGTCTTCCAATGGATACATTATTAGTCACTGTTTTGATACTTTTGTTACTTGAGTCCTATTAGCACCAAGAAAGAAACCCTCCCAGTAGCCATTAACCTTTCAGTTGCTGGAAGTTTTAAGGTTTTTTACATTATTGGTTCAGCTGTATTTTTGCCGGAGTATAGGGCATGAACTATCGACATGGAGCTTTATATTATTACATGGTTTTTTTAACTCAAACCTAGTTTGTGAAAACAATATAATTTCATGAGTAGCCGCCTTCAAAAGATGCAAGAAAAAAAACCTGTTTATTTCTGATTCACTCGCTAACAAATCCAGTTAGAGTAAGTAAGTCGGATGCAGTGGAGTTGTAAGAAGAGTTCGTACAGAGTGCATGTCTGCAGGGTTTGCAGATCCACGCATAAACATCACAGGGAATTATCCCACTATTTTAATTACAAGTAAACTCTCTTTTTTTTATTTATAGACAAAAGGCATTAACCTCTCCTACGTACGGACGTGTGTGGTGGTTGCAGAAGAACGACCTAGAGTTGCGCTGACCTACTCTTTTTCAAAGCTGTTCAAGGACCTTGGTCTGTCTCCTCGAGCTGTCAGTACTACTTTTGGTTCAAGAGTCAATACGGCAATATGTTTACAGGTAAAATAAGTTGAATATCGCAAGAATAGGAGTGGTTGAAAAATCACTTATATGGACGATTCATGCGTTTTTGATTCGTGGACCTTCTGGCCTTGTATGGGTTCCTTTCGTAGGCATTACAATTGTCAGTGACAATACAGTGTTTGGCAAAAAGGATGAGAGTCTCAAAGTACAGAATAAAACACAAGCAAAATGCAGTTTGAATGACGGGTGTTCATTTTATTATGTTATATGCATACTATGGCGTTACGCTGAAGTGTTTCTGTACATGCATTTAACATGCCCCCATGTTGATTCACTGAATGTTATCTCTTTCTATTCCGCAAAGGACAAGAATTTGCTAAAAATGTGGATTCTTTAAAAAAAAAATTAAAATTGTAAGGGAAAATAAAACCAGATATTTTTGAATGATAAAAAATACATTATGTTTAACCATATGTTTATCTCTTGCTTTTTAGGGAACCTCAGGGCCAGATCCCACAACAGTGTATGTGGATCTCAAATCGCTTCGGCATGACAGGTATGGTGAAAGGGGGGTTTCACGCGTAGTGAACTATTTCAAAGCATAGAGACCAACGGTGGAAATTGTTCCGTTCATTAAGATTTTTACAATGAATGTGGTTTTAGCTGGTTTGCATCTCATGCTGTATACATTGAATAATATTCACGCTGAGAATGACCTACATTGGGCTGTTTTGTAGCACAGTTTACCGGTCTGCCATCCGGCCTGATCTCTCATTCCCAGATGCCGGCAGGTTCCGCAGCACGTCAGAGCCACTTTTAGCTACGGCCTTCTATTCCCATCTGCTGATAACTGTCAGCAAACAAAATGCTATGACCTTGATAATGTAGATCAAGGACAGAGCGGTGGAAGACTGCCATTATGTCATCACGCTGCCAGCTTACGTCCTCTGCGAATGTCAGGGGGAGAGTTACTTGCCATTCCAGTATTCCTTGTTTTGTCACCTCATGGATAATTCATAATACTTAGCACATGCTGAACAGAGGTTTCTTCACTAAACATTTCATCGTCTTTAGGAAGAGCCCTCCATGGTGTTACGTTTCCAAATCGGTCTTATTGAATAGCAACCATTGAAGTGTTCCAGTCAGCAGAAGCATTCCAGTGGTTGCCATGTTGATAAGAACGCTTTGCAAACCGCAGAGACCGCTTTTTATAGGTAACCCTCGGTATGTTTGACATAACGATGGGAGTTAAATAGAAATTATGCAGGCACAATACTATATTGGTACTATACCTACATCAATGGGGCCAAGTTCTACAGGCAACGCTTACAACGTGCAATTGTAGATGTGAAGTAGTCACCATGGAAACCAGTCGAATGTCTGGATGATTACCGTAAAATCTCTGATCTATTACTCATAAGTGCTGGATATGCAGTTTTAGTAAAAAAAAAAAAAAGGGTCCCTGGCTGTTGGTGAATCTGATCAATGATCAGCGCCTTAGAGTCATTGATCAGATAACCGTTTACTTGCCCCTGTCATTGGTGAATCCGATCAAATAGTACTTGGTTATATAATAAAAATGTAGAAAGTTTATGTGATGAATTTGTTATTTGTATTTCTGTTCATAAAAAGTAAGAAAGAGCTGGAGAAGTCCCAAAAAACCAAACCCCAGCAATCTTCATGTTAGAACACCTTTGCGCCTATTGCATCAGAATAAGACATGTCTGAACAAAGAATGCTATTCACAAGTTCCATGCTTAGCTACCAAGCTGGAGAGCAGAACAAGAGGTAGCATCAAGTACCCTAAGGTTATTGGCATCAGGAGACAGGGGCTAGAAGTGACAGAACACGCTTATGACATGCTTTAAGCATCTACTGGTTAACCCTTTAGGGAGCGCTGATGCTTTGTGCCGTGATAGCAAATCGGGCCTTATATTGTAGCATTAAATGTCTTGCTTGTGTAACATCATAGCTGACTACCAATAATCTTTCTTTTACCAAATCCCAACACACTTGATTGTTAAACATGCTAAAATAAGCAATACATAAATATTGGAGACCTACTAACTAGCTATATATATATAATACACCTTTGCAGGCAACCAATTGGATGTAGGCGCACAGTGGTGCACATCAGCTGAAATGGCGGTTAAAGCTATATATATTATATATATATATATATATATATATATGTATATGCTATATGTATTTGAATATGTATTTGAATATTAAATTGTAAAACATGGCGGATTAAAATAACATTTCTCTCCTCTTTTCAGGGTACGCTTGGTGGAGAGGGGGTCTCCGCAGAGTTTACTTCTTATGGAGTCTGGAAAGGTAATTATTTTAAAATGTTTGTCTTATAAAAGATCGTAATAATAATGAGGATTTTTTTATAAAAGCAATTAATGTATAGTGCTGTCATAAGACAGTCATAAGAATGCACTTGCCACAAAAGTATTTTCACGATAGATGAAAGTGACTATAGAAAAAAAGCACAGTTTCCCTACTTGCCCTGGATCAACACAACTTAAATATATATATATATATATATATATATATATATATATATATATTGTATATACATTTGCTTACACTGCTTAAAGGTGGGTCATAAAAACATTCTGAATACATTAGTTATTTTAACATTTGCTCTTTCCCTGTATTTGCATATTTGGTGCCAAGAGTGAACGATTGAATGTTCTCTACCCCACATAGAATCGCTCCTTATAAATATAACATGTGGTTGGTAATATAACGGGCTGTTACTTTGTGTGTCTCCTGTTAGATTTTACCTGGAGTGACGGTGATCATTGTTAATCCAGAGACCAAAGGACCATTGGGGGATTCTCATTTGGGAGAGGTGGGTGCACCTTGTTTCGTTTTCTGACGCGTGTATCAGGTTTATGTGCCACCATAGATATATCATAAGAATGATTCCTGTAAACGGAAGTTCTCATTAATAGTTTGTCTGCAGCCTGGGATGTGTGAGTGTGAACGTGTACTGTGGGAAGCTATATGAGCACACATCTTAGTTTAACGCATATATCACTCTTTTGCTGTTAAGAAGGACAAGCTTTATCCATTTCTAACCAAATATCCCACTAACATGGCTACTTTTTATCTGTCCATAAATACCGGGTGATGCGCAGTAACCTGAATGTCACTGATTGAGCTATGCTTTTATTTGTGTTATTTCTACTAGTAAAGGTAGACCTTACATTTTTTTTTGCGATTCCACAGCGCTGTTACATTCATTAGAACAATTTCTAAACACATACAATAACAAACTAGTGCAAAGAAGAAGGGTCCTGTTCCTGCGAGCTTACAATCTAGTCGGTGGTTGAGGGGAAGTGAGACAATAGGAGAGGACTGCTTGGATGGGGATGAGTTGATCAGGTTGCGATGATGTGTAGACCTATTGGTTTATAATGTTTTTTTGTGCTATTTCTGTAGGTATGGGTGAATAGCCCCCATACGGCCAGTGGATACTACACAATATATGACAGTGAAAGTCTACAAGCTGATCATTTCAACACCAAGCTTAGCTTTGGCGACACTCAGACCCTCTGGGCGAAAACGGGATACCTTGGCTTTGTCCGGAGAACAGAATTAACGGACGCAAGTGGCGGTACGATTACAATCTACATAGCTCTGTTTAATTAGCATTATCTTCTCCAGAAAGTCATCACCTTCTTCACGATAACGTCTTGCGCTTATGCTCCTCTGTCAGCTGCTCAGGCACCCGCTTGGCACCCAATTTAACTTAAGGCTGCCATGAATCAGGGCAGATCCAACACTCACATTCAGCTTCCCTGCAACCTCTTCACCTGAACGCACATGCGAAGCCCTTCTGCCCACACAATGGGCAATCCAATGGCTAATCTAAGTTTAATTTTTAAGGCTATTTGATCATTAGAGAACTCTTTCTAATTATGTTAGCAGAGTGAGAAGTATCCTTGTTTTCCATGTAAATGGCTAAGTGATCCAAATATTTAAACGGCGGTATATATATCTATAGATAGATATACATGGCAATGTGTAGTCTGACATAATTCTTTCCAGTTCAGCAGATGAGGTTGACCACAGTTGCGGTTTGTTCTTAAAGGTACTTATTATTCTTCTATGCATCTGTTTTGTCTTCTGTAGAACGTCATGATGCACTGTATGTTGTTGGAGCACTGGATGAAACACTGGAGTTAAGGGGATTACGTTATCACCCAACAGATATTGAAACATCTGTTTCTCGAACACACAGGAGCATCGCTGAGTGGTGAGAGCACACATTCACTCCAATAGCAAAAAAACAGCCACTTAAATAATTTAGAGTGTATCCTACAGAAATGTCTTGTGTTGAATCTGTCTATAAAGTATAAACGCAGACTAATGTACTACTGGTTACAATAAAGAAGCATTTTCTCCACATTTAGGAACAGAATCAAAAAGCAACAATTTTAGAGTTAAAAAATAACAAAAAATAAAATGCCAGCAACAGCTACTGTGGCTGCAATTGCACCGGGTGGAAACGGGGAAAAAAGTACTAATAGAATTGGTACAAATATAAAAAATGAAGCCATTTCTCTATCAGAATCTAGACCAGAAAAGATCTGTAGTTGAAAAGAGCAGCAAATATTTTTTGGTGACTTAATCCACAAATGATGACCTCGTTTACAAGTGTCTGAAGCCATTTAAAATTTTGTAAAGCTTATTATCACCTATCTTGGGCTATAATTTATCTTTAAAATTATGCCTTTCTTGGAAGGTGGTCTGTAGAGAAGGTGGCCGTTCTACCCCTTTAACTAGGTCGGGGGCATCCAACCTGTGGCCCTCCAGCTGCTGCAGGGCTACATCTCCCATAATGCCTCCCTTCATCTCCCTTTCAGCTAAGGGGCTGGCTGAGGAGAATGGGAGATGTAGCCCTGCAGCAGCTGGAGGGCAACAGGTTGGATGCCCTTGAACTAGGTTAATATGATAGGTTAATTATAGCCCGCAGGACAGCGCAGTTTTAGATGCACTGCAAAGTCATCCACAGAGACGTGTAAGCTACTTTGTCGTACATTGTAATTTTTTTGTTTTGTTTATATGCAGCGCTGTTTTCACATGGACCAACTTACTAGTGGTGGTGGTGGAATTGTGTGGCTCAGAGCAGGAGGCCCTGGACTTGGTTCCTCTAGTAACTAACGTGGTGCTAGAAGAGCATTACTTGATTGTTGGTGTGGTAGTGGTCGTGGACCCCGGAGTTATACCCATCAATTCCAGAGGAGAGAAGCAGCGGATGCATCTGCGGGACAGTTTCCTGGCCGATCAGTTGGACCCTATTTACGTAGCCTACAACATGTAAAGATCACAGACTCAAACAGCCTGAATCACCCACTTATTCTTTGACAAATTTCACGTAAAATACCTATGCCTGATGATAGTTTGAACTTTATTTTTTTTTTTTTAACTTTTAGTAGACCACAATCTGTCTGCGTTATTTTATTAAAGGGAACACTGTGTTAAAGTAGCATTATAAAGCAGATCACTGGATATTTAGCTACAACTTCATTGCAGAATTGACCGCACAAGTCCAGCATGCAATCTGCATTCCTGTGGCGCTATAGGGGTTAAATGGGGGGACGCACAGTTTCACATCATTTGTATGTTTTAAAATGTCTGCAATATAGATGTATTTAATTATGAAAGGAATTTTCACATCCTCCACACTTTCATTTCGTAGATGCTTTGCCATTCATTCGACCGTGGGGGTAACAATCATGCCGCTTTGGTGCTGCTTGGGTTAATGTAACATACAGTAATATGGCTTTTTCATAAAGGTGCCACGATCAGCCTGCTTCACGATAACGGAGCAATGTAGCAGGTCAGAAACGGCTGGGGCTCCAGTGGGGGTCGGATAAAAAAAAACGGAATTTGACATTTTAAATCCCCCCCCCGCTTAGATATGTCTTAAATGTAAAATATTCAACTTATATTTTAAATATGTAAATATTAATATAACAGATTTGCTTGTGATAAATATGGAATTGGTGTGGAAATGTTCTAGGGATGCAGTTGAGGGTTTTTAGCATTTTACTAGGTTTTCGATGTATAGATAATGAAAGTGATAGACTGATTGTGTTCTATTCCATTCAGAAGTATTCTATTGCCTACTAATGTATGTTATATATATATATATGCTGAATGTTTTAATGAGCTAGTCTTTGGGAAGTAGCTAACTACTCAACTGTTTTTTAATCTAACTTTATTCTTAATGCACTTTCAGTACTTCCTTCTCTGCCATTGTGATGAGAGAGAATGCTTTTCTTTGCAATGGCTGGGTAATGGTGTGGCCAGATCTTCTTCATTCTTAACCAGCAGTCTGCACATACTCGCGATATTCATATACCTGCTGAACTCTCAAATGTCAAGGACACCTCGGATCAAGAAAAGTAATGTGAATGCTGCGCTGATTATCCAGAGGACTGCGGCAGTTATAGCCGGCAGCTTTTATTCTAGCAAATTCAATGTACGTCTATGCTTCAGACACCATTGGCTCCAATGTTCCTTCAAGAGCTTTATATCAGGGGTCTATTATGTATCAAAATGCAGTCTGTTAAGTACTGAAACTGGTATCGCACCTCTTTCCTTTCCTGATTCACTGATAAGTACCTCTTATTTTATGCTGTAGCCCGTGGCACTTGCATCTTTGCCACGCTCTATTGGTTCGATGTCCCGTAAGACCCTGGTGTTGGAGTGAGTTGCACAGTAGGAGTCGTGTTTTCACGCTGTTTATGAGTAGGCAGAGACAGCTTTAGTAAGCTGACACAGACACCCACGGTATACCCTACCGTATATTGCATTCCAAAAACAGATATTTGATGGCCGTATTTACATTTCTCAATAAAGAAAATGCTCATCCCAGAACATTTCTGAAATGTATGTGAAAACGACATTTTAAGCCAACCCCGTAATTCACTTGCATATCTTCTCTTTACAAAGTATCATTCTGCAAGTACTATTACAGCAGCTTGGTCATAGAGCACATGTTAGGCAGTCTTTTCAGATTCCTAATGTTAACAAATAGATTCATAGTTTTAGTCAGATTTTAAATACCTTCAGCTTGTCAAAGTAACAGAAAAATACAGACGGAGAATGGAAAAGGGAAATTTAGGTGCATAAATAGGTGTTTTCCTTCTAAGATACTGGTATATCTAAAATATAAACAACAAAAATGTCTTTTTATGGAGTCTCCAAGCCAAATCTAGTGTAAGTATTGAGGTGCGTCCTCCACAGTTATCAAATTCCCTGCAAGACCAATTTATTCCAATGTGTTTTGGCAGCTTGAAAAGTTGGAGTAAGAAAAGGGTTGACCTCCTCACAGGCGAGAATATACTTTTCAGCAATAAAAGAAGGAACCTTTAGAGGTAAAGTCTTGAAAGTGATAGATCCACTTTAGCGTTATATCTGAAAATAAAATGATGACCCCGTACAATATTATCTGAGCAGTGATTCCCATTTTTTTTTTTAAATTTGTCCCATCGTAAAAAAAAATGGTTACTGTGTTTGATGTATTTTTTCCCTGTTTTGTTTCCAAATCTGTTAGAACCACTTGCGCTCCAATACAGCACAATCTAGCACTTTACTGTCAGGAGTTTAATCTCTAAACAATGAGTTGTAGGTGAGATGAAAGATCACAAGTGACTGCATTCATTCTGTGTTATAGAGAGCCATATCTGGTGGGCGACTTCATGATGGTTGGGGTGGCCTTCATAATAGATGAGGTGCTAAGAGAACATTCCTCCCCTCCTAAGACACCATGTTTATCAAGTAAACACTTTTTATTTGGCCGAAGCCAACGAGGAGTTGGAAAAGGCAAACAGGACTTTTGCAGCCCAAATGTTGTTTTATTAAAAAGCGCTACCGTGAAACGGTCCTCAACTGGTCTTCTTGATAATGCTAATTAATGTTGCTTGAAAATGCACCATGGTTAGTTCATAGAAGGCCTTTTATTCTGCTTGTGAAGTTTGATACACTGGTGATTTATGTATTAAGGCAGAGTTTAACTACAACACAGTAAGATAAAACAGTGATATATATATATAATATACACACTACTGTTAAAAAGTTTGGGGTTACTTTTCATGGACAACAAGGACGTTTCTAGCTGTGTAACTTAATTACAAAAGGGTTTTCTAATAATCCAGACTAATAATAGACTTTTAAGCTCGGGTCACCCAACAGAACGTGCCATTGGAACACAGGAGTGATGGTTGCTGATAAAAGGCCCTCTGTACACCTATGAAGATATTCCATTATCTGTATTTCTGATCCATTTCATGTTATTTTAATCGAAAAAATTAATTGCTTTTCTTTCAGAAATAAGGACCCCATTCTAAGTGACCCCGAACTTTTGAACAGTAGTGTGTATATGTACACAAAAAAGCTAGAATCTAACCTTTGCACATTAATACCCACCTTAATAACGATCGGTCCTAACGACATGCAATCTGCACCTTAACACTGTACAGTGTATAAATATATTTTCTGAATATTCAAGTGCATGATCAGTACAGTGTCTAATAACAAGGTGTTTGTTTTATGTGCTTTTATGGCATGCACACACTATTGTGCCTCTAACATCAAGTTACAGATTCAAGTTGCACTAGTATTAGGTGCTACATTTTTACTTTTGTCTTGATTCGGGTCTCGGACATTGCCTAGAAGTGCTAAAATTGCAGAAAAGGCAGATAATTCACTGAAATGTTACTCGCGGTCATAACAATGATTTCATTACGAAAGGCCAGCGAGTCTCTCCAAAGAAATAGCGCAAAGCTGGCCGTAATGGAATTGTTCAATCGGATGTAGCCGATTTACCAGTATATTATGCCAGGTTAGGTGGAAAAGTCTTACTGAGGGTTGCCCCCTTTTATCCCTTTTATCTACTAAACAAACCCAAGCAATTTGAACATCCTCTGTAAACACAGCCTTTAATTATAAAAATATTTTATCCCACATTTTATTTTATTTAAAATATTTACTAATGGCAACTCCCTGTATAGGTAGAATGCCACATAAAAAATCTACACAAAGCCACTCTTTGTCAAGTTCTATAAGTGCTTTTTTCTTTTTGCTTACAGCAGTACTACTTCATTATCCGTTGTAAAATGGCAATCAAGTAACTGATTGATCCGGGAATGCAGCTTTCCACTGTTTTAACATTTGTGAAAGTTTTTGATTTATTCTATGTATTTTTGTATAAAGTCTCTTTCTAATTTATTTTAGATTTTCAGAGGGAATTAAAAAAAAAAGTGTCAAAAAAACAAAACTGTTGACTAACTTGGTTACCGTTTACTGTGATTTTTATTTGATATCCCATTTTATCCTTGTATAGGGATCAATGTCTCCATAAATAGGCATGAGTTTTAAGACACCCTTCGCTTTTCTGATAGTTCTAGTTTAGTGGATAAAACATCTTCTGCTTTCTGCATAATAGCCCCTGGATGAATATGAAGACAATTCATTATTCCATTGTCAACTTATATCCTTAATTGATTACTTTCACACTCTTTACTTTTCTGCAAAGTTTGCAAAACTTAGTAACATGGAATTTGGCAGCAGATAAGAAGCCATCGTGTTTCACGAGCTGGGCATTGATCTGATTGTTGCACGTTGCTGTATCCTCTCTATTAAAATTTTGGGTGGGGATCCTCAAGGTCCCGTAACAGTTGTCTCTCTCCCTCTATGATCACAGGTTAACCTTTTGATAGATACATCTGCCAGTGACTGTGAGGGCCACCTGTGCATGGTGGAGATGAGGAGAACATATGTTTCTGGGTAACCTTAACACCAACATTTAGTTACTGTGGTTCTCGAGATGTCTCTTGGGTCTCACGAAAGCACAGGTCAGCCTTTAGATTAAAAGTGATGTAACTTTCTTATATCAAGAGAAAGATGAAACCTGACAATGCTTTGGGTCCACAGGACCAACCTTCTGAACTTGGATCTTTATACCTCCTTATTATGTATCATCTGACTACCATACCTGTTAATTTACTATGATCATCAATATATGTATTGTTTGAGTGAGATGATCATTTGGATTTTGCGGTTGTTGTTAACTCATAATTTGTGTTTTTTATATATATGGTTCATTCTAATGTTTTCCATTTGACGATAGAGCTTAGTTATATTTTAGGTTGACTTGTAACAGGGAAGCCCCTAAGAAATTTTAATTGTAACACTTGTTTACAAATTGAAAAATGTTGAAAACTTGAATGTTTTTGTATGCTGTTATTTTGCACCCCGGATTTGCCACTTGGAACATTTCCATTAATGTGTGTTTTGGCTCGAAGCTAAAGCTATTGTTAGAACTTAAAACTGTTTTTATACAAATCATGTGTGTGAAACTAGCGTGTTGCTTTCCCATTATGTGATTACATCATGTATGAAACAATTAACAGTGTATACAAAAATATGGTAAAATTCAGCTATTTTGACTTTTTTTTGTATTTTTGTCTTCTTGGGGAATGGGATGAATAAATGTCTTAGAGGTACTGACACATCTTTCAATGTCACTAATTTAGCAGAACTACCTATAGCTTGTATTTATGTGAGCATTCTATAAAATCTTGCATAGGGAAGCTGCGAGGTGCAGTGAAGAAGGTGACGCGGTATGTCTAATTTCCTGCCTTGGTGTTAATAATAATAATATTTATTGTTTTATTTAGCACGGTTATGGCGTCCTACCTTACGAAGAATGCCTGACCTATTCAATAACAATTATGGCAGAACTACATTAATATGAAGGAATAATCATGCAGTTCCTGGGAACAGGAAGCTTACATAGCTGTTCAATTGCATATACATAAGCGGGGTTTGTAATGCGTATATAGTGTATCTCAATAGGCAGGCTCCATGTAAATATTACAGACGTGAGTATTGAGTCATTAAGTCTGTTCCGGACTGCCGAAGCACAACACAGAAAAAAGTGGGGGCATTTCCGGGTGAATGACGAGTCTATGCCATCAATAAAATGATTCAGGACAGAACAAGCAGTAGGTAGAGTATACCCAGTGGACACAGAAGAAATCTTTTTGATTGAGCATCTGTGTTCCGTGCTGCTGCAGTCCTTTTGCACTGAATGTAAATTCCCTGTCTAGTGATCGTGTCCCAGCGCGTCAATGTCTCTTCGTTATGACATCATATTGAAATCGAGTGATCATAGACAAAACCCGTCAGTATGTTTGAAGCAGATATGACTGCAGATTTGGGGTCTGGTGAATGGTGTAGCTGAAAAAGGATCAGTTTGCATATCTAATGTCTGAATTTGCAACAAACATTCGCATAAATGAATAAGGACTGAGGTTGATGTGGGAGTCAAATCCTTCCCCATCTCCAAGAACACCCTGCGGGTGAAGTCAGTAGTGATTCACTTAAACAAATGGCTTAAGCATCTTAAGGTGTGAAACATCTGCCTCCTGTTTGCAATCACCTTATCTGACCACTTGTGAGGCAGCCCTAAATGTTTCTAGACCCCACTTGGAAACAAGCTTGCTTGGAAATGTAGCTGCTGTGGTCTCTCCCCACGTGGACTCTTCCTAAGTGGACAGATAAGAGTTCAGCTGGAGGGAAACTACGTACCAAGTACCACTGAAGAAAGCAGGTAACCCACATAAGCACTTGCTTGTTGCACTCCTTCCCTACTATGAACCCATACATGTTTCTATGTCCTCTTCCCACAAAACGCACAATCGCCGCAGACTCTACACCCCTTGACAAACCTTCTACAGTCCACTTAACTCCATCCCATCTTTCACCCCACCCTAGCTCATCTACCGTTCTGTTTTCTTCATACCCCAACACTACTAAGCACTCACAAGTAAAGGCATCCAATGCCCACAAATCACATTCCCATTTGTTTTCTGTCTGTATCCTACTCCTTCTGTGCTCAGGTGACATTGAACGTAACCCTGGCCCCACCATCCTCCCCTTCTTCCGTCCTGGAATGCACGCTCTGTATGCAATAAATTAACTGCTGTCCATGACCTTTCCATCTCTAACCACCTTAGCCTTCTCGCACACACTGAAATGTGGTTGACACCCTCGGACATTACCTCTCCTGCTGCTCTCACTTACAGAGGCCTTCCCTTCAGCTACACTCCCAGACGTGGAGTCAAACAGAGAGGTGGTGTTGGTATTCTTCTCTCTCCTGGCTGCACCTTTCAATGTCTACCACCAATTTCCTCTCTCTTTCTCATCTTTCGAAGTACACTCTGCCTTTTCTCCCCGATTGCTCTTCGCGTTGTAGTGATCTACCGGCCTCCTGGCCCTACCTCCACCATCCCTACACTAATCCTAGGGGACTTCAATATACCTATTCCTCACCTGCTGCTTCCAAACTACTTTCACTCTCCTCGGACTCTCACAATGGACACACTCCCCAACGCACCGTGGCGGTCATCAAATAGATCTAGTATTCTCCCACCTTTGTTCCACATCTCAGTTCTCCAGCTGTCTATCTGATCACATCCTACTTACATTTAATCTCGACATACCACACACACCCTCCCTACCCAAGAAACCACCACAAACCTACCGTAACATCAGCAACCTCAACACTCCACAGCTTTCAGATACATTACAGCCACTCCTCTCAAGTATATCCTCCTCCTCCTGTCCTGACACAGCTACCACTGAGCGCCTGTGGAGGAAGTCTGGTGCACCTGAAGACTTCATTCACTACAAATTCATGCTCCACTCCTATACATCGGCCCTCCATCTCTCTAAACAAACATATTTCATTAATCACCTCTCTTTCCCATAACCCCAAACGTCTATTCTCCAGATTTAACACCCTTCTCAGACCCACAGCACCTCCCTTGCCCTCCAACTTCTCTGCCCAAGAGCTTGCCACCTACTTCAAAAACAAAATTGACATCATCAGGGATAACATCCTCCCCTATAGTGTCAATCATATGGTACCTCAACCTCCCTCCTTACCTCAATCCATCCTTACCTGCTTCAGCCCAGTTACACCACTCAAAGTTTCCAAGGTCCTGTTGTCTTCCCACCTCACCAACTGTCCCCTCGACCCTGCACCTTCACATCTCCTACAACTCTCTAGTGTCCTTACCCCAACCCACATCTTTAATCTCTCCTTGTCCTCTGGTGTATTGCCATCCTCATTCAAACATGTCATCATCTCCCCCATCCTAAAGAAACCTTCACTTGATCCCACATCGCCATCAAACTACCGTCCAGTTTCATTTCTCCTGCTAGCTTCCAAACTGCTGGAACAATTAACCTACAATCAACTAACAAACTTTATCTCCTCAAACTCTCTACTTGACCCTCTACAATGTGGTTTCTGTCCACAGCATTCAACAGAGACTGCACTGATGAAGACTACTAATGACCTCCTCACAGCTAAAACAAAAGGCTTAATTCTCACTGGTTGTTCTCTTGAACCTGTCAGCAGCCTTTGACACAGTCGACCACCCCCTTCTTCTACAAACCCTCCATGCTCATGGCATCCATGGCTTAAATCCTACCTTTCTAACCGTAGTTTTAGTATCTCATTTACTGTAACTTGCTCCTCTCCCCTACCGCTATCTACTGGTGTTCCTCAAGGCTCAGTTTTTGGGCCTCTGCTATTCTCCATCTACACTTCTTCCCACCTGAAAAACATCTCCCGAATCCGCCCATTCCTCACGCAAGATACCACCAAGGCACTCCCTTGTAATAACCCGCCTGGATTATTGCAACTGCCTACTAACCGGTCTCCCCCTCCCGCTTTTCACCGCTTCAATCCATCCTCAACACTGCAGCTAGATTCATTTTTCTCTGCTTCCGCTCCTCCACTATGCCAATCACTTCATTGGCTCCCCGTGCCCTTTAGAATCAAATGTAAACTTCTAACCCTGACCTATAGAGCCCTCAACAACTCGGCACCCCCTTACATCTCTATCCTCCTATTCAAATACACCCCTACCTGCCCTCTTCGCTCCTCTCACGACCTGCAGCTTTCTTCTACTGTTGTTACCTCTTCCCACTCCCATATTCAGGATTTCATCCGTGCCTCTCCCCTCCTTCCCCGTTCCATCAGACTTTCTGCCTCGTATGTGACTTTCAAAACCTCTCTGAAAAGTGAAAACCCACTTGTTCAGGGAAGCGTACAACATTCTATTACAGTGCTCCCAACCATCATCCTAATCAAAGCCATCTGAACAGCTTTAACACATCATTGCAACCAGATCCACATCCAAGCCGTCCTCTCCTATTGTCTCACTCCCCTCAACCACCGACTAGATTGTAAGCTTGCAAGAGCATGGCCCTCTTCTCCTTTGCACCAGTTTGTTATTGTATGTGTTATTGTATGTGTTTATAAATTGTTCTAATGAATGTAACATCGCTGCGGAATCAGCCAGCGCTTTATAAATAAATGTAATGTCTGATTATAGGGATCTGCCTTTGTGTGTCATTCACACTCCTCTCATCCATGATGTGATGGGCCAAACATTTACCTTTGATTATCGATGTAACCCAAACTTGATTTGCTGTGTTATAGATTTGTCATATGAATTTTAATTAGAAATTTGCCAACTTTGTTAATTTGTACGAATGCCCGACAATAGGAGCCCCAAGGAAACTCACAAAGCAGAGAGCTTTTGCATTTCATTTTATTGTTTTGCTTCATTCATTCACTCTTTCTCAACGTCTCCCTACGGTCTTCACCAACCACTACCGTGTCCCTGTTTAATTTTCCAATGCTCTGCTTCTTGTCTTGACTCATGTTTTTCTGTCTTCTTTCATGGTCTTCTCCTTCCAAATATCTGCTCCATTAATGTGGCCTCTCGGAGCGCCTCCGTTCTTTTGTGGAAGTACTCTCTGCATTTGCAAAAAAGAGAAGTGTAGAAATTATTTTTTTTCGGCTGATCTGTCTGCATTATTCTGGTGTAGTACTTCAACAGGTTGATTGAAGGGATGGGGGAGAGGCACCACCTTGTTGCGGAACTTCTACACCAAGCCACAATAATGCAGACAAATCAACGGAGAAAGAGAAGCATTGCCCAGGCCTCTTAGAGCGCGTCTGCTCATACGTGGAAGCACTTCTCCCACACCTTCACTACCAATTGCCAAGTAGTCTTTTTTTGTTTGTAGTGTGACTGGTGACCAGCTCACAAGCCAATTTGCAGCCATGTTCTTTATCAACAGAAAAACACAACATGCCTGTTTGCTCTAAAATTGCTCATTGTTTGATTTGCATATAAGTATGAAAAATGAATGAAATTCCAGGTTTATATTTTTTCTGGTGAAATTAGTTAAGGATTCAGTCTTGTTCACATTGATCATGTCAGATCATGGCACCCAAAGTCTGGATGAAGGCAAACATGGTGAGATCACTCTTAAGTTAGGGACAGAGTGTGAGAAAATATTGCTTCAGCTTTCTAGTCATGTTTTGTTTATTTCTTTAAATTAATATCAAACTTTAGGGGCGGCCTATAATCGGGCATGGCCCATATTTGGGTCAATACCAGTGGTGACTCTAGAAACAATATATAGGGGGGCACACAAGATACCACAGTCAAACTAGGGGGGGGGGCATTAATAATTTCCACCATTAAATCATACCACTGAAAAAACATATATAATGTGCTGTGGAATTATACTAGGCGCCCCTCTCTCTCCTCCACGTCAAAAAAAAAAGCGTTTGAGGCTGCCCCGGACTTTTGCGGGACTGTCCTGGGCAATCCGTTGGGTGGTTCCAAATTCGGCAGGGGGCAAGGAATAACCTAGGGGGGGCAAGCCCAATTTTATTTCTTCTACTGAACTCATCGTTTCTGTACCTAAATGCAGCCAGGACCACCTTTAATGCAGGCAAAAAAACAGGACACCTTCGGTTCACTATTAGCTTGTGTTTGTGAGCATGCTTAGCTTTGTTGAGTGTTACCATAAATGTGTGCTGTTGGTCTGCTACTTCGTTGGTGTATGTTCAGGAGAGTTATCCTGGTATAGGTATCTGGTATTGCCAGGATGACTTGTTGGAAGGGGCAAGGCTGCTTTGGCACTGCCAGCTGAGTGAATCAGGGTCCATTTAAAGTATACACCTCACCAGGTCCTCTACTTGATACAGGTGGTCCACCAGAGTATTGTTGTCCAGAGCACCATAACCATTAAATGCATCTCCTAAAGCAGCATTTGAAAAGACTGTTCCTACGTGCAGCTGAATACCCAAACCTTTCCCAGCAATGATTTTTTAATCAAGTCAAATTTTGGCTCGTTCCTATTTTTGATGGGATCACTGGAAACAACCTAAAAGCAGCACTGATGAGCTGTTGCCATATAAAGAAATGATTCTTAAATGTCTGTGATTAAATATGCAGAGGAATAAATAAAATGACAGATCTGATAAGGTTTATTTGCTTAACGAACTATTATTATTGCAAACAAGCTTATAATCTAGAGCAGGGGCATCCAACATGCGGCCTGCCTGACCTCGAGGTGCGACCCACGTGTGATCTGCAGCCAGGGCAACCGGGCCCTGCTGTTTACCTGTGGGAGGATCTTTTGTACTTAACAGGGGAAGCGGAAACCAGCAGTCACATGAATTTAAGTCACACAACTTTGCCCCATTCCTGCTTTCTCTGTGCAGTACAATTGAAGTTGCTTGCACTGAATGCAAACAACCCAGGCGGAAGCAGCGGCACCTAGAGATCTGCAGTGCAGGTAAGAGGGTGGGGGAGGGTGTATGAATGAGTATGCGTGATTGAAATGAATGAATCTGTGAATGAATGAGTATATGAATCGCTGTGTGAAAGATAGCGTGGATGTGTAAGTGGGGGGGGCATGGAACAGGGTGGCTGTAAGTGCTAACAGCATCAATACAGAAGGTGGGCAGCTAGCCAGGTTTCAGCATGCACTGGCTGATTTGGCATGATATGAGTGTGATTGCTGTAAATTGTTTAACTTTTTTGTACAATTGTGGTGTGTTACTTACTTTCATTAAAAGTGTGGTTGTTTTATTTTTAAAGGTGGGGGGGTCATTTTCGGTTTCATCTAGGCAAACCCTGAATTTTCAGTTTTGGTGTATCCCTAGAATAGAACTATTTCATTTTTACTTATCCAGAATCCTGAATTTGTAGTCACAAAACTTTCTAGGCCCAGAAATCAGTGAGAGGAAAGGTAAAGATTTTATGTCATTTACTTTATTTTAATCTGCATATTTTATTAAAGGCCATATTTTCTCACAGTGAAAAATGAGTGCGGCCCGTATACAATTCTAATGAAGTGGCCCACAGCAGAAAAAACTTGGACACACACCCCTGTCATAAAGCATAGTATGAGAACATTGATAGATGATGAGCCATTTTGATAAACAATTTTAACAGGAGATACAAAAACATATTGCAAAAATATAAACAAAGCAAATGGTTCCAAATGTGTATACTGTAAATTAAAACAATAGTTAGAATGAGTTTACCTAAGAGGGATGATTTGTTTTTACTTTATTAAAAAGTGTTTTGTTTGATATCATGCAGTCAAGCTCATTTCGACCACTGGCAAATGCCTACCTGGGCTTCGAGATAGCAGATCACGTATTAAGTGCAAATATACAAAGTCTGATTACAGGCCGTGAGACACACATATTCAGTTTAACATGTGTACACATGCATTGTGCTAATAACATGTTATAAATATAACCAAATAATTAATATATTACCATATTTCAAGCAAACCAGTGACA
>VKOC01000002.1:40773041-40904901 GCA_009364415.1 Spea multiplicata | reverse complement strand
TATAGGGATTGTACAATTTTTGCAGATATTCCTTACATCAAATTACCCATTTCATTAAAATGATCCTACAGAACTAATGTTTACCACAACTTGGCGAGGGCTTTATCTTATTAGAATCAAGGAACCTTTTTTAACTTCCCATTAAAGAACCTTTCCAGAAGGCAATCTTTGACATTGTCTCTAAATTTACATAAAATCTGAACCACTGCTCAACAAATGGATTATTTACTAAATTTTGCTTCAGCAACAAATGAATACCCCGGCTGTTATATCAGATGGACACGCGATTATTGACTTATGGAACAT
Source organism: Spea multiplicata (assembly GCA_009364415.1). Taxonomy (NCBI): domain Eukaryota; kingdom Metazoa; phylum Chordata; class Amphibia; order Anura; family Pelobatidae; genus Spea; species Spea multiplicata. Next base: position 40,904,595 of record VKOC01000002.1, on the reverse strand, counting down.
TTTCCAAAACGACAACATAATATAAAACAAAGGTGTAAATGCTATAATTTTTGTTATAATTTTTTTCTGCGTTTTATTTGTCTGGCTTTGTACATTAAAAAATTTACATATCACTTTGTGCTATAATGTATTGTAAGTTTATGGCATTTTGAGAGTTCATTGAGTAACGCTGACCTATGTCAGTTGGGGACAATATCTGTAGTATATTTATAACTGTTGGGCGTAGATTAGGAATAGTTTGCTGGATGGGGGGAAAACACAGAGAAAGGAAATAGATCCTTTGTAATCTGTACTTGTTCTCTGTATTGATTAAAACATCGCAGATGTGTACATACAGCTCAGCCAGCTTTAGGGAACATAGTTGCACTGATTGGGAGGATATCAATACTTATAATGATAAACATATGTCTTAACTTTCGCCGAATGATTTTCAGTGCTCTTTCTTCAGCCAGGGTCAATGACAGACATACCGTGTGCTCACTATTGATGATGATAATGAAATTTCTTGGCAGTGGATGTAAAGTGCTTTTGACATCCCAACTAATGACTCATTGACAACTGAATGCCAGCGTCCTCTTGCAGCTGGTCATAGGTTATTTGGGTTTGTTTGGGATCTTCTCAGTATGCACATGTCCCGCTTTAATAGGAATTCATGGGGCTTGATGGTAATACCCCCAGCAATTAGACTACAAGAGTATACTTTTTTATCCATCAGTTTGCAGTACAGTTGGATCTCCACTTCTATAGAATGCATTATGTGCCACAGAGCTACCGTACTTGCCGGCGTATAGCACGCACCGGCGTATAACACGCACCCTCGCCGGAACCGGAGGTGAGGGAGACGCGGCTGCAGATCGTGCAGCTCTAGGAGTTATCGGCGTATAACACGCAGGTAGGGTTTCAGCTTATTTTTTTAGTTATAAAAGTGCGTGTTATACGCCGATAAATACGGTATCACTTAAAAAGGTGGGGTTTGATGTGTGCTCCCCAAGTTTACAGGTGATTGCTATATTTCAACTTCCCAATCTCAATAGACATGATGAAGGGGCCTCAGTGATGAAGTTTGCTTCCCAAAGTGTAGAGTTCACCCTATTGATGCATTAACCTTAATTCATATTACTAATTCTATGTACTATGCAGCATTGTGACAGCCTATGTTGCAGGAGCAACTCACTGGTGCTAGTATCTCTTAATGCTTCATGAAGCTGACGCTTTTTACTCACCTACAAACTCCCAGCTTAGTGAATAAACCCATTAGAAACTTACAGAGTTGTAGAATTACTGCTTTAATTTTTGTAGCAATAGATACACATTATTACTAATTATTAAACATTAAATGATATTCATATAAAGCTCCTTATTCATATAAAGCACATGTTTTATACTACTTGTTATGTCCTGTCTACCCATTGTATAGCGCTATGGCATTTGATGGCGCTATATAAAACAATAAATAATAATTGATAAATAAAAAAAATCTATACACCCCTGCCTAACTGTACTTGTCTATGTGCTACCAGCTACACAGATCTTCATCACAGGTTGGAGATTGCTAAGGTAATCCTATTAATAGGCTTATTATAAGGTAAGCATTATTATTATTATTATTATTGCAAATAAACCACATAGAAAGTGGGACTTTTCCATTGTGGGTAGACATCAATGACAGATAATAAATGCATGGTGTACTACATCAGCTAAACAGTTATGGCAAGATGACATAATACAATAAAACAAAAATATACTATGTTATTATTATCTTTTTTCTAAGGTTTACACAGCTAAAGTATTGTGGTCCAACCAATAGAGTAAATATTCCACAATTTTCATTTATTTAATATATCTAGCAATAAACTCTATTGTCCTAATTGTGAAAATTGTGAAAACACATGCAATAATGCAGTATGTAGATTTATGTCGACCTAAAGCTACTTCCTAAGCCTTGAACAGTTTTTGAAACTCAGAGCAGCTCAATGCAGCATATAAACTGTATGTACACTTGCTGCCTATATACAGGAATATATACATATCATGGAATCTGTTCTCATATCTAATTGAATAGAATATATCTCCATATCCAATATCATATATTGAATGGATACGTATCCGTAGCCAATTTCATCAGGCTTTTTCTATACCCTTAAAATGCCCTAATCATTGTAGAGGAATAGTCTTTTCTGATGATGAGTTTTGTGCTAAAAGCTGTCATGAAGTGATGAATGGCTGGGAAAATGGAATTGATTTGAAATCATGTTGCAGTGCAGGCACACATTGACAATACACATTTTAACATATTGTTGTCTTTAAGTCAATGTGATATAATGATTTGTGCATATGTAGATGAATAGCATAGGTAAGAAAAGTTAATATACTTAACAAAATTTTAGCGAATTGATTGGGGGAAAATGGATTGGTGGAATGGGTTTTTAAATAGCACAAACAATTTGAACGGCAGAGTGGCCACAATTCTGTTAATATGGTAATTCATCTCACTTTTGTTCAAGACCTTTATCCTCCATGAAATCATGCAAATTACACTGTAGCAATATAGTTATAAAAAGCTAATCTCTCGATGCTGCATGTCAGCGGTCACTTTTTCCCAAAATCTACATTTATAACTGTGCTTAAGATCAATATTTTAAAAAAAAAAGTTTAAAGCTATTTTAACTTCATGTTTTCCAGATCTTCATAATTATTCCTATTATCTTATCGCTATTGTTATATTACTGGTTGGTGTTGATGCAGTGAACGCTATTATAACATGACAAAGAATCATAATGAATGCATGGTCCCTATGCCCCTCCAAAATATCAAGAGGTTACGATTTGGAATCCGAGGACCACCCACAGGTCATGACAGTAACATACAGTATGGTTTTAAAAACATATACAGTACCCTTGGCCTGACTAAGGGCAGTACCCACAGTATCTACCTGGACGAGGTCTCTACCTTGTACATCACATCTCCTGTGCCCAGTGCTTATACCCCAAAATACTCTCATACGGACTGCTTCTCCAGGTCAGTGGTCAGTTCAGTCTTTCTCCAAGAAGGGGTAGCAGGATTTAGCTACGTCCACTGCCTTGCACTTTCCCGCCTACCAAACACCGACTCTGGCCCCATCCCATGTGCATCTAGCCCTGTCCCTTGGCCCCATCTACACTGCTACTCCCCAACCAGCTGATGAACCGTTTACCCATTCAGACCCATGCATGGAAACCTGACCCGCCAGTCAGCTGAAAATGCAGAAAAGGGACGGTAACCCATATAAATGCAGAGTTTGTCACTCAGTGAGCTCCATTTGATTATAACGTTATAGAAGAGATTTATATATATATATATATATAAAGGAAATTGCAAAATCAAGATTACTAAAGGAAGAAGCATCATGAGACAGCAGGTTTTGGTCAGCAGCCTCCAGCTACATTACACTCTACCCATTATTAATTATAAAGACATTGAAAAAGTATGGTATTAAATGTGCACAGAGAAATGAAACAAAGACACTTAAATATTTCAGATAAACTATTTACTAGATAATAAAAAACCACGACATAGTAAAGGTGAGTCGCACAGGATGCCCGGTCTTCATAGAGCTTGAGAACGCAGCAGGGCAAGCAAAAGCCAGCATCTATTATGACTGTTGCAATGGCACACCAGTTCCTAATCAACTTGGCATCCACCTCAGATTCGGCTTCTGGGATCATCTCTTGTGGCAGCTCGACGTCGCCTTTGATCCGTTCTGCCGGAAGAGGAGCAGCTCTAAGTTCAGACACCAACACAAATATGAAGACGAACATTACCAGCCTCATCTTTCTCCTTCAATCTTTCTTCAACAAGTTGTGGTTTGAGTCTATACTGTGCACATCTCCTAACCTTGCTTTTATTACCTCAGTGGCCCATGATGTCACAAACACTGTACTGCCACAGGTGAAATGATTGCAACTGACATCACGTTTTGAACAATTTTGTTTTTATACAAGGAAGAGTATTGAAATCCAGAATATTGTTTTACATTCGTGCCTTTGCGTTATATGAACAACACAATAACCAATCCCACTCCATGCTGCACTGCCCCTGTTATTCCACCCCAACTTTTATGACTCAGTCAATATATCTGCTTATGTGCAATTATTGTGCACTTGACTTAATTACTCTTGAAACAAACCAGACAATTGCTGTTCCTTCTTTAAGGTTCACTCCTCATTTGAAAAAGTTAATCAACAGGCTGTAAAAGTTATAAGAATATTTTATGAAAGTTTTTTTTTTCTATTTTCACAGTTCCTGTGAACATTTTTGCCTCTAATCCACCGCTAAGATTTCATAAGAAATTAAGACATCTATCTGGAACAGGTGCATATTTGTAAATATAATAGCAACATAGGATATAAAATGGTGTATAAAAAATATTGGTTGCCCTGCTAAGTGTCTTAGCTGCTAAATGGCTATTTTGTTTTTGGAGCACCGCAGCTAGGTCACATTCCTTTAAATTCATTTTAGAGAAACTACAAGCCCTTGCCTTTTGTTGAAGTCCCATAGGATTCTGATCACGTGGTGGGCCTGGTAGCAATTACATTGCATGGCTATGAAGCCTATAAGATCAACATATCAAAACAAAGAACAGAGGATCTTCAGATGTTCTGTTTCAGATGTCAACAACAATAAATAATTTACTTGCCAGACAAGTATTTTCTCTGTGAGTCTGTTCATCATCACCGCCATGTAATAACAGTTTTAGGGACATTTTACCTACACTTCGAATTTCAGTAATTACTATGGTCCCAAAGTTGAATGATCAGCGTGACACTTTTTAGTGTCGGGATTTATAAGGGTAAGGGAGGTGGCTGAGTTGTGGAGGACACACTGCAAGTCTTTATACATCCAGAGAATGTTCCTCAGTTATCATACATAGTACATACATAGTTCCCCTCTAATGTATGTACTCACTCCCAATTAAGTTCATGAATTAAAAAATAAACAATTCATTACAACTATATTAAAAAAAACCTTAAGTTTATATAATTGTTTTGAGACATTTAATTTAAATGGTGACCTAATATGGTAACCACTCTTACCGACATCAGTTGGTAAGAGATAACATAATAGACCTGGAAACGTGACAGGCAGTTGTCCCGCTGGTCTTCAGATAGCACTTTTCCTGAATGAATCTAAACATTTTCTACAAATACAAAGGGGGTGCTTTTTCTCAAGTTTTCATAACCGAGACCAACAAAATTGTATAAACTATACATAGGGCATGGCACATTAGATCCATTGTCATAAACCGCTATTGCTATAACAAAGGGATTTACAACTGCTGTAATGTGACAATACTGAGAAAATTGTTGTTGGCTGTGATGTCAGGGAACTTAATTAAAAAAATGTAACAGGAAAAATTAGACAAAAGTTATAAAATCTGCCATGAAAAAATAGATACTATTAATGACAAAAGGTAATCTAAATTAATGTAACACTTTATAATTATTATAACTTCTACTTCTGATGTTGTAAAATATCCCAGCTGAATGGCATGAGCTGAATGGCAAGACTTATTGGTTCTCTTCCGCAGGAAAGTACCGTAGTCTCGAACACTTGTAATCTAATCTAATTCATTTAGCCAATAAAAGTATCATCTTTAACAAATGTATTCGTTAACTCGCCACATGTAACACGGTACAATTATATCCCTCCAACATATTCCAAGAAACTGTCATCAAAACAGTATTTTCATGGTGGAAGAGGTTAATTGTTTTTATACATTGATCCATACTTGACTAATGCTCAACCGACCAAATCCATATTGATTATATATTGATATGTGTTCTTGTTGCTCCTTGAATAACCAGTCAATGTATTATCGCCCCTGAATTCAAGTACATAGGGCCTCGAGATGGAAATTTTAACTAGACAGACTCACGGCATGAAAATCATACCTAAATGTGTTTATCCTTTCATACCACTAATTCTAGCTTTGATATTATATTTATTTATACAGCGCCAGCAGATTCTGTAATGCTATTCAAATAAGTGTGAATAACAATTATTAATGATATTAACATTGACTGTACATAAAATTGTCAGTAACAGTAACACATATTAAGATGTATCAATACCAAAGAGAAGAGGACACTTTTTGACATATGTTGCCCCATAACGTATATTTAATTGTTTTTTTCAGGATACGTAGGGTCTTAAATTACCGATATATACATACATATACGTAATGTTTTTTTAGAACCTCCACAGAAGAGGTTCCACTCCAGGAAAAAATCTTGGATATAGAGATGCCCCACATAGAAAAGGGTTTTGGAGGACCAATATGTTTTATTTTATAATATATATATATATATATTCTCATGGGGGATTTTTTTTACAGAGATTACAAAGTTCTTCTTACATTTATAAGTTTTATTTTTTAATTTGTTCACTTTTTAATTTTTTGTAAACATTTTTTGTCTAGAGATGTCTGAAGAACTATTATACACCTCACGACAGTGCCTCTGGAGATGTCTTTCACCTGTGTCAGTGTAATGTAAAAAAATGGTTTGTTTTTTCATTTTACTTACTATAACCTCACTAGCCGTAACAGTTTTCTTTACTAGGTGACGCTCCGTATGGCAGACATATCTTATGAGATAAGACTATCATACATTTAACAACAAAAGGTATTGTGCACATGAAGGACGTCCCTTGGATGTCTCTAGGTTGGTGCATACCTTCACCATTGCATTATGAAGCACTTTCCAGGTGGCAGGGGAGGGCTGGCAACATTCACCTCTTGGGAACAAGTCAAGCTGAGTGGATAATTGCCCCCCTTGCCGGGACTTCTCTGCTTCGCAGCTGTTGTGACAACTGCTGTGGGTTCTAATGGTAAGTTGAGGAACATGGAAATGTTTCACCTTTAAAGAGTTTAAAGATGGCTCTTCACAAAGTAGTGCCAATATAAGATGTTAATGGCAGCAGCATTCACCAAATTTCGTTTTGAATCCTGCTAATGTTATTTAGACTGCTGTCGTGCCTAGGACCACTCCACTCTTGCTTCTTACTATTCCTACTCCCAACCTCACGCTTCCCCACCTCTAGCCACACAGCCTAAAACAGGTGGCCCCATTTGGACACCTGAAATGTTGGGGATATGCCAGGTATTTCACGGAAATGTTTCCATAATATATCAGTGAATACTGCATTTCATGTAACACAAGTAAAACAATCCCATGACATCATTCCAAACATGTAACGTAGACAGAGAATGATATCTCAATTGGTGAAACAAATGAACAATGTACAAATCCACAAAGCAGGAAAAAGGAACATAAAATAACTTCAAAGCAGGATGTCACAATATTTTTTTAAAGCTGTTTTAAGTGTGTAAAGCCTCCACACTCATGATCAGATAGCCTTTTTAGAAATGGCACCAGATTTGTGGTTAGGGGCACCTGAAATGTACCTGGAAGCACAGTGCTGCAAAGTAGGGAAATAGACCATAAAAGAAGTAACAGTGAACCTAAAGAGCCATGAGATAAAAAGCACAAAGGGGAAAGGTGGGACAGATAAAACACAAGGTATCAGTAAGATAACATAAGGGAGAAATGGAAAAGACATACAATGTGTCATCTAATGTGATGTAATGATATTCGGGTAGTTTAAAAGTTGACTGCTTCCCTCATGCAGGCTAGTATACACTAGTTTCAATGCCATGGTATATGTCAGTAACTATAACCTTTACCTTACTGTGGTATTAATAAATCCAGTTACAAAAAATAACCCCATGAAACCTAAAAAATATCTCCTCATTTTTACAATTATACAAAGTTCTGTAGAGAATTCCTTGTGATTGCAGAACAGATACCTCTACCTCTTCCTTAGTCCATCGCACCATCCCATGACAAACATGAAGGTGCTCCAGAAACAGACTCAATATTCATGTGTGAGATTTGCATAAATACTTGGCAGAAGAGAAATCTAGGATGATTGATCAGTCTGTGACTTGGGAAACACGTCTGCATGATATCATTATAGCTGACATTGTTTTCTTTCCAAATGGCATTAAGATGGTTTCATGGGAATATTTACAGAGGGTAAGCTGCTTGGCCTTCTGCAAAGCAACATGAAGGAGAACGCAGCGCAATGCTGACTGGCAAATTGACATCATTATGCTATTAGTGTCAACTTTGATGTTTAACATTCACAACATTATTGTCAATGCGCCACAAGCCATCCTACAACGCTTTGGAGAAAATGATCATCCTTGACTCTAGGAGCCCGGCCACACTCTACGAATGCACAAGTACTTTTATCAGCCGCAGCCTTTTGTGTGCGTGTCAATGTTTTGTTTTTAGTGTCAATGTTTTACAAGGTTAAGGTACAACGACGAGGATGCTTTGCTTAGGCTTACACTAAATAACATATGGCAAAAGAGTTATTTGTCCTTCCTTTTCTTCACGGGATTTATGCATACTTACCTAACAGAGAGGCTCATGTCCTGTTTGTTGCTCCAGCCAATATCTGGTGGTCCTGTTAACAAGCATAAACTGGTCATAAGGGAAACAGGCAAAGGCCCAATTTCACTGGTTTGGGGCCTATTTTTATTGCAAAAATCAATTAGTCACTTAATATGTATTCTATAAATACTCTGTATTTGGTTCCAACTTGACCCTGCTTGATATTTATCCCCATGGGATTTTATGCTGCACATGGTGGGAGTAGAATGGCCAGGCCTTGTGAAAGTGGGGTAGAGCGTGACATTGCAGTGTCTGCATCGTTGCCACATTCTATCCCAACTTCTATTTCTATTCAGTTAAGGTACGGATAAACCGTGACTGTTCACTTAAGAGAATGGACAAGTTGCTCCGTTGCCTAGCAAATGTCAACAAACTTCTGTTGATAGTAGGCAACTGTGACCTTATGCAATGAATAGCCCCAACCTGGTCTACCTAGAGGTCTAAATGATAAGTAGAGTGAGCAGGGGTATAAAGTGAGTGCTCAAGTCATATAAACTTAATATTAACCTTCTAAATGAGCTGTCCCTAAGATTATAAAAATATTAACCCCTTAATTTCCAATCATGCGGATTCTACATAGTGACTCATCAAATCTGTTAACCAAATCACTTTAATTATGGTCCTCGTGGAATTGTCATTATTTAAAAATACATTTAAATGAGTCACCTGTATTCAAGCAGGACTATGAACCATAACATAATAGTAGCAGAAGCGCTTATTAGGAGTTTGTAAAAGGCACATTCTCTGGTATATTACATTTATATAGGACCAGCAGATTACGTAGCGCTTTAGTGGTCCAAGGAAAAAAAAGCGGTGAAATTTTATCAGGATAATAGGCGACCAAAGCTCTTTGATGCACATGGGGTGGGGGGGTACGAAGGATGGCCTGTGTGGTCAAATCCAACAAATTGCTGAAAAAGTTAATGCTGGTTCTGATAGAAAGGTGTCAGAACACACTTGTAATTTATTGCATATGGGGCTACATAGCCGCAGACCAGTCAGGGTGCCAGCTGCTGAAAGTGTCTACAATAGGCATGTGAGCATAGGAACTGGACCACGGAGTATTGGAAGAAGGTGGCCTGGTCTGATGAATCACATTTTCACCACGTGGATTGCTTACCTGGAGAAAACATGGCACCAGGATACATCCATGGGGGCCCCACGTCTCAACTTATAGGACTTAAAGGATCTGCTGCTAACATCTTGGTGCCAGACACCACAGCACCCCTTCAGAGGTCTTGTGGAGTCCATGCCTCAACGGGTCAGTGCTGTCTTGGCGGCAAAAGTGGGACCTACACAATATTAGGCAGGTGGTCATAATGTTATGGCTGATCGTGTGTATGTGACTAATTCATACTTTAACCCCTTCCGGACCGGCATTTGCAAACTGCGTCTTCACTTGAAGACCGCAGTTTTTTTTTAAATATTTAAATTCCGTGCTCGTGATTCGCTGCAAAGTGATCACGTGCACGGAATTGAGGGGGGGTGGCTGCTACTGATCGCTGGGAACACCCAGCGGTCAGTAGCAGCCGCCCCTCGCGATCCCAGCAACGCTGGATCGCGTATCAGCGGTGACGTACCTGGTACGTCCCGGTCTGCCGGTGACCTTTGACCCGGAAGTACCAGGTACGTCCCGGTCCTGAAGGGGTTAATTGACATTAAAACTCTGTTTTAATTCTATACATTTATTAAAACTTATTAAAGCATTTCTGGAATTTGATGTTTTAAAGATTTTAAAAGTATATTGTTTCAGAGAAAGATGAGACAGGTTATTTATATTGTTATTTAAAATAATGTGAAGCATTTCGGGCAGGCTCACTACCTCCCTACATCCTAGGTTGACTAAATGACACCTATCAGTGTAGAGATTGGCTTTGCGAGCACTCATTAATGCATGTACAATGCTTTTCCATTGCAACGTGGGCTCAAGATGTGAGCTTCGCTAGCAGTCATCGTACTGGCAGTATGTCCGATCGTGAAACTGAAAGTTAGAAAACTTCAGAGTGATACATTTTGCTTCAGGCAAAACTTTCAAATGCCACCTTGACGACATACAAGCCAAATTGCTAACATATGTGTGGGTAACAAGATGTTCCTGATTCCATGTGTTCTATACATCCATTATATATTAAACTTGCCCCTTGGCAACAATAAGCCTAGGGGCAAGTACATACAAGTGGTCCAGTAATGAGGCATCCCAAAATACATTTGGCAGACACCATGCTCAATGTGCATATCCAGGTCCATCCTACGGCACATAGAGGAAGGCAATGCAATGAGCTTATGAGTAAGTGGCGTCTAAGATGTTAAGCTTTGTGCTTTTCTCTCCCACTGATATGTGTGTATACTGGCACTTTATTGCACCTTAAAGCACATTTATTCATGGAGTCGAACCTAAAAGAACACCCATAACTGAAGCACAGAAAGGATCCAGCCGTAATGTAACTGTTCTCTCAAATGATGTAGCACACACAAAGATTGTACAGCGCTATGGAATATAATGGTGCTATATAAAACAATAAATAACAATAATTATAACAAAGAGGTTTCAGGTAGCGTCCCAAGGAGGATATTAGCCCTCGATAGCCCTCGTATATTTACCACATGGTTTTTGCCTATAGGAGCACTCAAATTCCCATGAAAACACAGATGTTTACTGCCTCTTTAAATGGAACTGACAGACAGGAGTCCCATAAGGTAAACTACAATGGTAAATAGTAAATTTGGGCATATTTACATGGTGACGGAGTAGTCTGTGTGCGCAAGAAAGGGTGCATGAGCCTGTGTGCGCGGCTTGATTAAGTCATTGACATAATGTGACACTTATATTTATTTGTCTTTCGTGGCCACTGCTGTCACAGATTGGTTTTATACTCTATATTAGAGCACAGTACGTCCCCCATCATTTTCATTACACTTACAGTTTGTATTATGGAAAAACGGAAGCAAACTACATTATTTTTCTAAAATGAAAATGTCGACATTTGGTATGTATGACTACTTCATGAAGTGTTCTACTCTTTCTGTAATTAACTAGAACATAAATCTTTCTATAGGGGTTGATCATGTCCGCCACAGTTTTGTATACCAGTAACAATTCATTATTATTGATCTGAGGGCATTGTCAATCTGCAGAGTCTTCATTTTAATCACGGTGGCAGATTTATGGCATCGGGGCAGCCAATTCCATTAAACTGCTGTTCGAGTGATGACCTTTATGTGCCATATTGTTCCTATGTTTAAGAGTTCTACAGGGCAGAGTAATCTGGCCAATAGAGTCTAAACACCTAACTATCAATAAAATATTTCCAGATGTCACACTGCAAGTCATAGTGGAGAGATAACTACTTAATAAGTGGCTTTGCCATTCAAGGCGTTGTGTAGCTAAAGCATTTTTGTTTAAAGGGCCGCCTCCTCTTTCGTAGGGTGACGTCCCTAGTTTCAGGGACAGTCCCCGGATTGAGGACACCGTCCTCGGACAAATTATGTCCCCAGACATGTCCCCGGATGCAGGGCCGGATTAATGTTCACTTCCGCAGGGGCCATACTGCTTACCTTTCTAAATTTTCCTATAAAATTGTTTTTCACTATTAAAAAAACAATTAAAAAAAATGTCCCTGGATTTCATTTTAAAAATCTGGTCACCTTACTCTTTATGGCCAGTAACTGATGAAATGATGCAGGTTTGCTTTCCTTTAATGCAAATCTAATACAGAACAAAGTGATGAGCCCTATCGGTTTGTCTCATCATACCCCTTTAATATATGTATTGTAAGAAGCGCTGCGTAAATTGTTGGCGCTACATGAATAAAAGATAATTCTTTGCTTATCATTTTTCTAATACAACCTATGAATTAACTAAATATAAATGATCTCGGTATAACATCCAACCCTAAACTCACAAAGAGCGAAATATATCGTAATTCCTATTGAATATATGCAGCACTTAAATGTTTCATAAAAAGGTATAAAACCAATGGAAGTCTATAAGAATGGGTGTCAGTGGTACAGAGTTTCTTCAACATAAAGACCCTCTGTTTTTTTTCCAATCAAGTACCAAGTTTAAAGCAAACAAGGTTAGAAATACCCCTTGGACCCATAAGATGTCCACCCGCCACCATTTCCAATCGCCAGAGATATACATAATTGTATTACAGAGTGTGATAGGAGATATTAAATGGGCAGGGCGTTACAAAGATTTATTATTATTATTATTTATTGTTTTATATAGCGCCATCTGTAGCGCTGTACAGTATGTGAGTTCGGGATAAAGCAGTTCATGATAATACAATTTAAATAAGTACAATATTTTTAATTTCAATTACAAACATATTTTCTTCTGTTGTAGAAGACTGTGATACAGTCCCAAAAACTCCCCCCAAGAAATGGACATTGGGGAAGGAAAATTAGGAGGTATAGTCCACTTATAGCTAGCGCTTCCACGGGCTGAGAAATGCTGCTCTATAGAACTATATATCCTCTTTAATTCAAATAAGCAACATATTCTTTTTCCTTTAACGCCAGTAACAATTATTCTAAACTGGGCAACATTAAAAAAAACATTGTTATGCTGAGAGTGGAGTCTTGGGTACTTTTTTAGCATCCAACAACATTTTTTTTTTAAAAAAGCCTATTCTATTCATCTTCAATTATGTCACTATTAATTTGTTGGTTTGGCCTTCAGTATGGGGGGATGCCGTTTGGAATGCCTTTGTCCTTTTTGATGCAGGAGGGGGCCCACAAAGCATTTACTCTTACACAATGTGTGAATCTGCTTTCTACTCAACAGAGCTGCTCTCAGAGAAAGAAAGCAATCACGTCTGTGAAACTTCTCCTGCCTCCTCAAGAAGAATAGGCATGTGCAGTGTTTCTTTTCACATAACATCATTTCTTGGTCTTTGTTTACACAATTCCCGCTATTAGTCCTAATGTACGTTTCAAATAAACAACAACTTCATCTATCCTTATTAGTGTCACAGGGGAGTGCTGTTTGCATGCATCTCTGGAGCTCCTAGGGTTAAATTAGTGACATAGGAAACTCCCGCAACGCACTAAACTGGCTTAAATAGGTACATGGCATTGAAATTCTGTTTTAAATATTTTATTTAGAAGGTAAAAGAATAGACAAATGAAGATAATTCCCGAAGACTTGTGGAACGAAGCTACAAAAATGTATTAAACACAGATCGATAGATAGTCCAGTTGGCCAATTCAAATCATAGAAAAACAATGGGGCACTTGTACAAGAAAAAGAGAAAAAAAAATTAAAATAATAAATGTCTCATGAAATAAATACGTATAATATATGAGATGCACTCACAACCAGATTGATCAAGGCAGGCTTATGTCAATAAAAGCATATTCTAAAATCCAGAAAACAAAAAAGGATGCCAATGGCATAGTATATGGCCGACAATTTGGCATTTCTCACCATTTGCTTTTGCAAGCCCAAGTTGTAATTTGATGTGCTGCCTGTTATGTCATGTTTACCCATTGTACAGGGCTGCACAGTTTGATTATGTTGTATTATAATAATAATTATAAGAATAATTTAAATCATACTAATAAATGCCAAAGAAACATGATGCGTCCAGAGTATTCCAGGGAGACCACCACACTTGACAATAAACTATAATGCTTTGTGAACATATCCCTCTTTCAATTCCCTGTTCAAATGTTACGAAGTTACAGTACAATGAGAGCTGTGCATAAAATGCCCTTTGTCACTCTTACACCAATAAACACATGGTGGTTGGTGGTTGTCTTGACACAAAGCTGCCCTCTGGTGGCATCATGCATGCCATACCCACTCTGCTTCACCTAACAGATCAGGCATTTTTGACATGTTTAGGCTTTCCGATATTTGCATGTGCGTTAGCTCAAAAACAACAAAAGTGGGACCTCAACACCGACAAGCTAAGCTGCGGATGGATATTGTCCTTGGCGTAAGGAGGTAGCTTCTCTGGAGAGACATATATAAACAGATGTATATGTTTGTGCGCTACAATGCCCCACAGTGTATACTATTGGATTTGAAAATAAAATATTTTAAAGGCATTAAATTGTATTGCATATGACTATGAAACAGTTCCAATTCACAGGGTTTTTATGACTGTATTTTGTGCATCATCCAGTAATGCATTGTTTGTAACTATGCAGCATTCCCAGCTTCTATTTTGGGAAGGTTGACTTAGCAGATGTAAAATTTCACACACACACCTGGCCATCTCTTCTTCTTCGTCTTCGTGGGGAAAAAAATCTTCGTATTCCATGAATATTCACCCAAAACGAACACAGGAACAGGCGAATATTGATGGAATACGAAGATTATTTTTATTTGTGTACATTCTTAGTGGTAGGTTTTTTTTCCGCTTTTTGTAGAAGGGGCTAATACGGGGTTAATGTGGTATGCAATACGCAGCAGCTTTGGTGCCAGGATTTTAAAGGGGCACCAAAGCTGCACTTCATTGGTTGATGGCAGACGAGCCCCCTGCTGGTGACCAATAGAGTCGCTTGCACGGACCTTTAACTCGTGACGGGGAACTTGGCCTGTCTCCCTGCTTCAAGGAGTTAAAGGGCTGTGCAAGCGACTCTATTGGTCACCTGCACGGCCCTTTAACTCCTGACGGGAAGCATGACCAGTCTCCCCACTCCAAGAGTTAAAGGTCTTTAACTCCTGGCGGCAAACCAACGGATTTCCACTCCCGTTATCTACACAGCATCGCAGGGGTTAACAGGAGCAGAGATCCGTAAGTTCGCGGGAGTTAAAAGGCCGTGCAGAGGCCTCTTCTGGCATCAACCAATTGTTATCTATCTACCTATCTGCACATTATATACACACATACAGAAGATAAGTAAAGGAAACTTAAAGCACGATTTAAGGCATCAGGGACAGAGATGGGCGTGTAAAAAGCCATTATTTTGCCCTTAATTATGAGACTGCAGTAAGAGTGAGCACTAATTTAGCTTCTAGAATGACATAAAATTGCTCCTCTAAAAAGCAAACAGTTAACATTTAATTTCTAAGCCCTCTATTGGAGCAAAACACTATCTTGGTGACATTCTCAAAGTATCAAAGTAGTTTGATGGTTAGAATATCCAATACCTCTAGTTGGAAAATGACTCCTTTGAAAAATGTTATTGACTGTCAGTACTAGCTGTGAAACAGTAGTGCTGCAGCGCACCATCGAGCAGACTTGCAATCAGCACAGAGAAAATGGATATTGAATGAGAGTTCGCTTGAGTGGTTCTCATGCATTGTACTCACAACCCCTTCTAAGAGGAGGGAAGTGCGGGCCACAGAATGAGCCATAATGGTGCTAAAGGTCAAGATGTGTCCCTATAGGCATGGATGGACCAGCCAGTAACACCTTGAGCTAATAATCTTGTTGAACACATACTGGGCAGCTGCACGTTAAGTAATTTGTTATAACTTAAAGAGACACTTTGAGGGCTCTAATATTCAATGACGGTCAGTTAAAACTCATAGAGATTCAATTAACTTCTATGGTGCTCTTCATCCTAAAGGGTTTGAGATATTTTATCAGATTTTAGTTAACGAAGAAGGAAGACATGTGCTATTAAAATTCACACTTTTGTAATTGAAATATACCTTAATAAATATCTGAAAATAACACAAAAAATAATACAATAGGTTATAAGTAGCAGTTTTGTCTACCTTATGGCAGCCTTGTCAGATGTGATCATCAAAGAGTTTAGCAACCTAAAATAATAAAGGCTGAATCATATTACATTGTTGGTTAATAAAGTCTCTTATGGCAGGTTTTGCATTTTTTTCTGTCTTCTAAGAATTTAACCTAAGGATTTGCACATATAAATATATAATTTTCTGTATTATTTTAGATTACTCAGTAACCACCCACGATGACCAGTGATACACTTCATGTGTCAAAAAATAAAATATATTTACAAAAAGCTCATGGGTTAAAGTATGTGCACATTTTCTAACATTTCATGCGATTTTTGCAAACAGCTCTTGCGAGGGTGAACTGTTTTGATTGCACAATAGATTGAAAGCTTATGAAAGAAGGGCCCTCTTCCCATGGAAAGAATGGGCATGACGAGGCGGCCCTGGCACTTTAAGGCCACCAACCACCAAATGACTTAAATGTGACCGACAGCTGGATCTGACAGGCAGCACGTTACATTTGTATGCTCACAGAGTGTGTAGCTGGCCACATCCAGCCATACTGGATGTGCCGATGGCCAGCGGCCCATTGGGCATTTGCCAGGTGTGCCAGATCTGGACCTGTCTCTTGTCTTTCTGTACTAATATTGCATTTTATTTGAAGAGTATCAGTAAATTTTGTAGTGTAATTACAACAATGGGAAATGAAAATAAACAATACTGACAACGTGCAGTCTGGCAATAAGATTAACAAATTGGTACAGAAGGAGAAGAGAGCTTTAGTTCTGCAGTCATACCTGATGTGTACAAAATTAAAGGATCAACATCTATGTTTCCAAATACAGCCTGTATTATTTTAAGACTCAATGTCTTCATAGTGCATGATTTCATTAAATTTACTATATGTTTTAAGTTAAAGTTTACAGATATACAAACAGACATTTATTAGGAAAACATATTTTGTCTTGATCACCATTAAGGATTTTTCTACTGTTATATATGTAGCATATTTAGTACAGAACCAGTGTACTGGTTAATATGAATAAGCGTATAAAGGAGAAATGCTAAACTTATCACTGTGAAGTGCAGGTGCCTGACAGGAGGCTGAGTGCTATTGTGGGGATACATTCATTTGAATGCATCAGCCCTTGAATGATGTCATCAACAGAAAGGAAACCACATAAAGTATATTTATTATCACAGGGATGCTAGTGGACTCTTCCCAATGTCCATACATTGTTTCGCAGGCTTAAATTATTCCTCTGCCTCACCCTCCCATCTTACAATAAAGGCTACTTTATAAACAGGGTTGCACCGTTCTTCAAGTTAATAGTGGATCCTTGAAAGAACAGAGAGTACATTCGTAGCCTTGTCAGAATAAATAACACACATAATAAAGGCGCTTTATAAGCTTTTTATGTATAATTCACATTTTTGACACCGTGGTCCTCTTTTCATTTTGGAGAAGGATGATGCTACTTTTAAAGATGAATATGCTGGATCCATGGTTTAGAAACGTCTGCACACCCCTCTGCATAAAGAAGGGTGTCTGAACCTTTGATGATAGTTCAGTAGGAGACAATGCGTTAGAGGGGAAACAGAGTTAAACTAATTTCAAGTGAAGGTAACCTATTTAACTAACAATGTTCGTATTTTTGAGCTGGCAACATACAAGTGGCTGTAAAAATCCAACAGACTATGCCATGAAGGACCAAAAGATTCAGCAGAACATTTGCGCCTCCATTTTCCTACTCTCCATGCATTATTTTTAATCAAGACCTATATCCTTTGGGCTATTTGATTGAAACCAACTTTAGGTTAAAACATCTCATTCTGAATGGCCATAGATCTTAGGTTGTTGAGGTATTAATCCCTACCTATTTAATTTTTGCATGTATGTTATGAGTAACATTTCCCAACCCTTAGGCCCCCGGGGGGAAATGGCAATGTTTTGGGAATACAGCATTCCTCCAGTGAAATACATATGCACTTACATCTTGACTTATCTATGATCAGGTACTAAGCACCTTTTCTGCCCTTCACCGAGGACAAGCCTGCCCGATCCACTCATCAGGGGAAAGCCATGTCAAATACAGGCAATGTGAGGAGCATTTTGGTTACACAATAACAGTGCACCTATAGAGTGTAATAGCTAAACTATGCAACTTTGTTCATGAGAATTTCATAAAATTCTTAGGTTAAGAAGATACATTTTCTAAATCCTAAATGTATCTCTTAGTTGGTTAACCTATATAAATCTCATTTTATTGGAGAGGGTGCCTATAGCCATTATATGATTATCCCAGTCCACAAAGTTGCTTCTCCCCAATGATCTGAGCCCCAGGAAAACCAGGAGGAGGCAGGTCATGTCTGGGGAAGTAGGGCTAGTTTTACATGGAGATTGGACTAGCCCCAAATAACTGAATAAGTGTAATGAGGGTAGAGCCAGGACAGGAGTCAGGCATAGCCAAAAAGCTCTGCTGTCCTTTGATTGAAGGTTGCAGCAGCTGTGAGTTGATGGTCAGCAGTGATTCCAGCAAACCCATAGAGGTATGTTGAGTTCTTCAAGCGAGGTCTTCAAACGAGGTCTGAAGAAAATGGAGGTGCATTCAGAACAGTAATTGTTATTAATAGTTTTGCCCTAGACACCATTAACCGGGCTCTGCCAAAGTCAAATACTCTAGTTTTAGACTTATATTATTAAAACAGTTACACTGTTTGTGAAACAAAAAGCAGCAAATGATAGTTTATTTGAATAAATGTGAATAAATGTCCCTAAAAGTGTATGCAATCTGTATCAAGTATTACATTAAGCTTGACACCATTTTGGCCCAGGGGCACTTGCAATCATTACATAGCCTGATGAATACACTGCTGAGTTGTGCTATATTCTGAAACGCTGGCATGCCAGAGAAGTGATGCCATCCTGTAGTGTGAATAACTGTGAATACTTTAATTGATTCAGTCCTTTATCCTCTTATCCCTAAAATGTGCCCTAATATTCGTGTATGGTTTATTTTTCAAGGATTGAGGAGAAATATTTGGCATTTTTCATATCCACTTCCTCCCTCCACTAACCTCTTCATAATTTAAATGCTATTTAAACGTGTGTGCATATGCCCTATATGAAATATTATAAATATCCCTGCATTATCAAATGCCAGATGAAAGCAATTCATAATTTATTGTACCTTCAGGACACCTGGCCTTATAAAGCTTCTCTTCTCCTGATATCAGCTTGTGTATGTGCTATTCTGCAGACCTGCAAATAACCCGTTCTTATTCATAAATTCTTTATTGGTTTTCATCTAATGTTTGATGGAAAGTTTGGCAGATCGCATGCAAGGTAAAAAAAAAAATGCGAGAAATATGGCCTTAGAGCCGTGACAGTCTTAAAAACGTCTCTCCCTTGGTTAACAGTATAGAAAGCTTTTTGGTGTGTAAAGCTCTTCTAATTAATCGGGATGTGACAGGATGTTCACCGCCGTGATGAATAGAAAATTACAAATGCCCCTTTTCCAGCTGGACTCGGCGTTAGTGGAGTGAAGGAAGTGTTCCGGGGTATCTCTTTTATTTCAGTATACCTTAGGGCATGCATAATAAACAGTATAGCTGTTAACCCCTTCTGTGTAGATAGTACTGCGACATATGCTGTGCAACAACATGAATCTTCTTTCATTTCTTGATTTAAACAGGACCTTTAATGCATGTGTCATAATATTGCATAGGTACATTTTACAGAGAAAGACATTGCTTTTCCTTCCTTCCGAGTTTCACCAGTAAGCCAGTATAAAGAGATAAATTCCTGTTGGATCTGCAATGCAATCTCAGCATGAATTATAAATGATGAATGATGGTTTTCTGTTGCATGAACACTCGATTGTTAAAGTCATCGGAGAGAAAAACATCAACTTAGTAAAATATATAATTCACAATATTTTGTATCTTGTGTGAACATTACGATCTATTGCATAGCTGAAATGAAACTTGTTATGTACACATTTGATAATGTTGCCTCAAATATTTGTGTCATTGTGAGATCAGGCTTCCTGTAGCTCTACTGCTTAATGCGCCGGGTAAAAGGTAGATCAGTGATCTCCCAACCAGTCCTTTAATACCATGGAGGTCTCTGCCGAGATAGCGAGGCCTCCAGAGTTTACCTCGGCAAACATTGAGTATCCCTAACAGGCGGACCTTAGAAATATGATGCCATATGCCGGTTCTCAGAAGGATGCTGGGGTAGAGGGGACATGTCCTGACTCAAGCCTAGGCCAGCGCCAAAGCTTCATACAGCACTGACCCGAGGAACTCCCCTGTGTATTAGGTGTTCTGGGTGTATCTGCTGTTGTATGTCTTCAGAAATCACCAATTGTCCTCGCTACTACCCTTCCAGACTGAATACTGCTAGACTAGATGAAAGATGTCTTCCAATGAGACCCTCTGACCTTAGTTGATAGGCTGTAGTACCCAGCTAGTTGGGGAATATGTATAAATAATTGGATCAAAGTTGTAACAGTGTTGTAGTTGCCACAGTAACCAATGCTTGTTACACATTAAATTCTATATCCAGGTGCTCAAGAACATGGTAGGCCCGCAGAACTCCAGCCCCAGGGAGGTAACTTTTTGAATAAGAAAAATGAGCTAACAGGATAGGGCAATCGTTGTTATCTGCCCCATAATCTAGTTTTCTGTATGACTTGCAAATATAATGGCAACAATATATTTACCCCCAAATCCAATCACTTCTGACTCACAGTGGGTTTCTAGCATAAACAAAATACAGTAAAGGGCTGGAACACGTGCTGGGATAAATAAATATGGTTGGCAAGTACACTCAATAAGGGTTTTTTAAAAAAAAATCCTTTCTGAATTTTATACTCACCTCCTGAAGGCAAATATCTGCTGTTATTTTTGGCAGAACGGGAAGATTGGAAGTCAGGCCCCAGCTATCACTACCTGGGGGCAGTTGTATCAATTTATTGGGTCTTATGAGAGGAAAGCCCTTTTCTAGGCTGTCATAATGAATCTTTTCAAAGGGTTCCTGCCATGATTTTTAGTGGTTTATAGAGTCTAGAGATAAATAACCCTCACAGCACACCAAGCTTATTTTGTGTATATTCATATGTCAAAACTGGTCAGAAAATCTATTTCCAGCTCCAAATTTCCAGGAAAATGACAGCGAATGTGGAGTAACAGCGTGTATTCCCAATTTATTCTTTTTCAGTTTTGAATAGGACTACAGATGTGATTGTAAAAGTATAGTTCAAATCTGTATGGATGCATGTATCACAACATCATTCAGCTCTGTGGTTGCCCTCTACAAATTCTATATCCCACCATTTTAAAACAAGGGCTGTGTGAAGTATATATTTGCAGCACTCTAAGGCTATTTGATTTATTTCTTAATCCATATTTATTTGTAGATATTACGATTAAAGGCATCTAAAGGTGACAGATATTAATGTACTGTACGTCATGTATGCAACACACATGGTGCAGCAGAATAGTAAACTAAAATAAATGTATAGTGCAAACCTGTAGGTAGAAAAAAAATCTAAGACAACAAGGAAAATATATTTTTATTTTTTCAGGCGAAATTCCAGATAGTAATATGTGATTACATTATTAAAAAAAAAACATGCATCTAAATTAGGCCCCATATGTTCCCTGTGATTCAGGGTGGGGAAGTAATGCGCTCAAAGAAATTCAGGCCTATTCACCTTCTGAGATAATTGTGTTTCTTCGTGTCGCAGATGGTTCTACCCCTGGATATTCCCTATAAACAAGATGGATCACTGTCAATGCAGAGAGCAATCAGCAGGCTTGACAGAAAAAACACCCTCACTTTCATTATGGCTTCATCAGGCCACTTACCAGACTAGGGAACTTAGCAGGCAAATATTTAGACGAAGCTGCTGTGATCCTCTTAGATTTAACAAGGTATTGGCCCCTTTGATATTACAATTTTTTTATACATATAAGGCCGTAAATTGTTTCATGGAATAAGATAACTGCTTGAGCTCTTAGGGATGAGTTTTTATTAAAAAAAAAAACGGACGAAGGTGACGGAGGATGGCATGAGGAATTTATGAGGCATAAATCCTGAGGCTCAAGAGTGTTGTAACATGTCAAAACTGTCTTTCTATCAGGTTTCCAGCTTACATGACAGTAGCGATGGGAGGAGGTTTATGGGGGATATATACCGATCTTTCAGGGTTATTAACCTAGCCAACGTCCAATATTTAATAGGAATTGTGTGCCTTTTCCTTCCAAAACATAACACTAGATGCTTCTCCGAACAACATAGCAATGGGAATTCGGATTTAATTATTTAGAAAATCTTTACTTACAAAAAAATGCCATTTAATTCAAAGATCTAGGGTTCTATCAAAAGCTGTGGTACCCAGGCTGACGTACGTAGCTGAAATTGAAAAGGTATTTTCACGGTAAGCCGGGATGTTCAGTCCTGAAGGAGGAAATAAATGTGAGCCAAACACTTAGAAAATCTCATGTAAGTATTATAGGATAAAAACTCTGGGGATGATCGCTATGGCCCCTAAAGGTACCAGGGTGATGATCTAATTGTAATCAGATTCCTCCAATAAAAGTCCGTATTGCAAGGGTTAATACAATTATAAGAAATTGAGTAGAGAAAGATAAAGTGGAATTGCAATATTCTAAAATTCATTATCGCACTTACAAAGAGAACCCTATCTCTAGGATATCAATTTTAAATATGTACTATAAACCATTTTATATTTTCCTTCACCCTCCCAATTATTTTCTTTAAAGAAAAAAATGCATATTTATGAAAGATCAACCGCATCCTGAGATAGCTCAAAAACGTTTGTCTATTGTATGAGTTTGGTGCCTTCCAATTTCAAATTTCAATTTATATGCACGTGCTGTATGCTTCTGCGTATGTATTTTAAAGATGCATAAAGAAGCCATAAATTTCCTAATATAAATCCAATTCCCAGAGGAGATTCATCACATGAGATTTGGTGATTGGGTATTTTTTTCCTGCTGATATTCGATGCTTTTTTTTTTATTCAGTTATTACAATACTACTTTCTGTATTAGGAGGGCAGACAATATATTTACCCATCCCAGACTGTTGACTGTCAGGCCATTGTCTGTCTGCACAATACTTTTATCTCTCCTGGTTTTTTTTTTGGAATTTTATGGTTATAGTAATAAAAAGAAGGAATTGACAGATTTAACTATTTGCAACTTAGATGGTTTTAGGCCACTTTCAAGTGGTAATGGGGCTAAAAGAATAATATATTTACTGATACGGTTTTGAGTCCAAAGTTCAAGAATATTAACTGCTCCCCACACAGACACAAACTTTAAAATGTCTTACTTTTGAATCGACAGACATTATGAAAGGCATAGTAGGATCTGAAACATTTAAGGGGCCTATTGTGTTAGTTTAATGTTACTAATTTAAAAACCAAACAACCTATTACATTACTTGATGTATATTTTGGATGCTAATTACAATTTACAGAAGGTATTACCTGCAAAAGTACCCAGCTATACACAGGGTGATTGGGGTCAGATCATGAGGCTATGCTGGCACTTGTGGCCACTGATGATGTAGGTGCAGATGCTGGGGTAAGGAAAAGGGGAGCCGATAGCCAGCGGCCCACTGGGAATTTGCCAGTGTGTCCAGGCTTGGATGTAATATCACAAATGGTAAATTGATGAGAGATATAAATTTGGGAGAATTGAACGGGTACTCCTAAATGTTCTGCAAGCTATGCTGGCCATATGAGAAGGGTTAAAACATAAATATAAAACTGCAAAACTTTCATGGATATTTTTACACAACAATTCAAAGAAAGTCCAGGATTTCCATTAGCAACAATTACACACTTTTCTCATAAACTGGGGAAAATCTCATTATAAAAGAACATGGAGATACAATGCTATTTTAAAGCTCCACCACCCAAAATAATGCTATTATATTCCGCTTTGGAATAAATACATTAAATCTGCCAATTCTGAATTATTTGTGGTTAAGGTTTTTAGGGTTTCTAGCAATGTTTGTGTACAGAGAGAGGAGGGTTTTTTAAATAAATTGCGTGCCATAGCTTGAAGCATTTACACTTTTGGCATTTGTTATAGATTATGAAGGGTCAAAGCCAATGGGTTTCTATTGCATGGCTGTCTCTGCATAATGCATAGTTAAATCTGTAAGTTTATTTTAGTTAATTTATGGGTTAATGCATAGGCCACAAGAGCTCGAAAAGAAATACGCATTAATGTCCTTAGTAAAAATGTAACATTCCACGAAAGGTATGTATTAACTTCAAACTTTATGTTTCTTTGTGACATGAAGTGTTTCTAATTCATGAGATTAAATATATCCTTACCAGGTAGCTTTTTTATTTTTATGTAAGCTATTAAAATCTGAGTTCTAAAGAAGATTAATCTAAGTGCTTGAATAAACACTTTTTAGAATTCTCTTCCTGTGTTAACATATATCTTGTAAATATAATATGATATAAAAGGAAAAAAACTTTATGCTATTTCACCTTAAAAGTCTGCTAAAATGCGATTTTCAAAATATGCATTTAAGCAATAATCTTATAAAGTAAATCTAGTTTTTTTGCCAGCACATCAGAAAGTGAAAAGATATCTTTTCTATATTTTTAATTTGCCAAGTCTAAAACATTATATGAATGCTACATTCCTTTCTATTAAATCTACCAATTGCAATCTTTGTTGACGGTTTCACTTATTCCCATGTATATAATACAATAATAATTGAGTTGCAATTATTATTATTATTATTATTAAAACCAAATGCCCATAACTGGGATAGTCCATCACATAGATAGTATTGCAGTGACTAATGACTATTCTAAAAACAATCCTATGAAAACCATTACTTTTGAGGAGGAGAGAAACGGGGGAGGGTGGGCACCTTCTGGCCTGGGGCAGGTTAAGCCAAGATGCCCCAATGGCCCTTTGCCTTCCTCGTGGTAACTAGCATACGCACTGACACACATATTTGCACACACACACTCACATTAACACATACTTAGGAAAGCTTAAACACACTTACATACTCATGCTGCGCACACACTAACACATGTACACATATATACACCCATATGTGTGTGCTAACATACACACTAGCATACACTTACACAGTCATGCTAAGACACTTACGCATACACACTCATGCTAACACACACACAGGGCCGGCCCTACAATGGAGCCGAGTGGGGCAATTGCCCCAGGCGGCACTTTTGAAGGGGGGGCACTTTGCTGCCCCAATCGCTTTTGTTTTTTGAAGCGGAGGAGAGAAAGGGGCGCCGAGTGGTTTTCGCTTACCCGCTCGGCGCCCCTCTGTCTCCTCTGCGAGCCCTCTAGCCCGGTCTCGGTGCCGGCTTGTAATGCTGAGCGCCGGAAGTGACGTCAATTTCTGGCGCTCAGCATTACAAGCCGGCACCGTGGCAGAGCAGGGAGACTCGCCGCAGGACTGTTTAAAAGTAAGTACCGGGGGGTTTAGATAATGGCCTCGGCAAAGTTTAAAATGCCGTGCCGCCCCAGGCGGCATTAAGTCTTAAGCCGTAAATACATACTCACTCCCCTCACCTATTTGCCTTCTTGGGGGCTTCTTTCTACCTGCTCACGCAGTGTGCACAAGCAGCCTTGCTTTCACCACTGGACCACGTAACATCACTCAAGAGAAGCTTGTCAGATACGGCCCTGCATAATACAGAGAGGTCAGTAAATTGGAACTGCTACTCTCCTGCAAACCCACCTCAAACTCACACTTTGGTGAATGAACCCTCATGAAATGTTGCCCATAGTACACCACTAGGGAATATGATGACACTATACCAATTAATTAATAATAATAACAAGACGAATCTCAAGCGTGATTCAAAATATTAGAACCGTCTCCTCATATTTTTTTTTTCATATTATAAAAATTCAACCAGAGTATGCGTGTTCTCCTAATTGCAAGCTCACAAGATCAGGCCCTCTTCTTCTATACCAGTTCTCTTAAAGTGTGTTAATCTTATTGTCAGTTATGTATATTGTCACAAATGTTGTTATTTAACTGTCCCCCTATTATAATAGATCTACTGAATCTGCTTGTGCTCCATAAATAAATGTCATGTAGATGCTCAAATATTTTAGAAAGAAAAATTTGCATGAGTACCTATAATAACAAATGCTAATCCCCAAATATATTTTAGCCGCCTAAATAATAGTTACATGGAGCATGGACATTAAATCCATGCCACCTTTCCTGTGAATCACCTTTCTGTGTCAGCTGACCATTTGTTTAATATGCTTGTAAGCAAAGTGCACTGTCTGAATAAATAACAGTAGTCTCTTACTTGTTTAATGTGGCAGTTTTTTCATTCTTCTTGCTGGGGTGCAATTTCAATAGAATAGGTTGCAGTGAATAAGCCTTTCCCCATTTATACTGGCCTCATCTCCGCACTGTTAATCTTCTGATTTACTTAACATGTACATTTCTAGGCACAATGTCATTTTGACCTTGGCTTCTACTTCATTCTTGCATAAAACATCTCTTCTTCTGTGAATGAACTTCTTTTCAGCAGTTTAAACAAGAAGAAAAAGAAACACCTGTAAGTACAGGGCCTGTTTAACCTATACAGGACCCTTCGTTAAATAGACAGATGTGATGGTTGACAACTCAATGCCTCAATGAAGTATGCATACTTAGTAGAATAGTGAACATAATAAGTACGTATTGTTTTTTTTCTTCAGTGAACCTGTTAGAATCAACCACCAAATATTAGGAAACAATATTAACCCATGTCATCTGTGAAGGGGTGGGACGTGCAACAGAACTAATGCTCCTGAAGTGCTGTTCTCAGGGGCTCAAATTTATAGGAGGTCACCTTGTCTTCTACAAAGGACTACTGTATAGCTAGTACACTAGTAGAAAATCCTGTCAGGCTCATTAAAAAGATAGATCTTTTTTGCCCTTACACGGACCACCATGCTCTGGGAGGCTCAATAAATCTGCAGGCCACAGCAACCACTTCTCTTATAGAACAAGTACATTGACTTGTATGTTTTTTTTGTGTTTCTCCCTTTCCTTCTCCGGGAGCCCTTTACATGGATAGCCTTCTTCTTCCAAATAGTTTGTAAGGTAGCTCGGTTCATTGTCTTGATGGATGCAGTGATGTTAAGCTTCCCATTGTTTACCAAGAATTGCTCTTTTTCATTATGAATTTAGATTCAAGGACCTGGGATGAAAGGATGAGAAGCTGACAGCAAGGCATTCACAATTAATCCTATTGAAAAATGGCTTTAATTTCTTTGAACTTCATTGAAAAATCAAATGTTTTATTTGGGGGTTGGTAGGGAACAATTTTAATTGTTTTTTTTTTTGTTCCAGGGATTCTGTATAGCAAAACCAAGTACCGATTTCAGCTTGAGTTAAGGAGAGATTATTTTTTTGATGTAGGAAATATTAGGAAGCACAGCAAGAGTGGAGAAGAAGCAAAGAGACTGCGGAATAAGGTCATTCTCAGCTTGCAGTAATTTGTGGATGTTCCCATAACGATAAAGTCTATTGTTTATTCAGAAATGTTTGTAGAGGAAAATAAGTATTCAGGGAAATCTAAAAAAGCAAACAAATTAGCCAGTGACATGTTGTAATACGTAGCCTTCAGAGCTGTAACAGAAGAATATACGCAATGTATAGGATGCCTGAAACTCTGCACAGCTCCAGAATTCACTCTAGATACTTCAGGTGGTAGAAAGCCTTTGTGCAACAAATGCCCAAGTTAAGCAGCACTAACCTGCCAAATATGTAGGGTCCATGAGGATATGAAGAAAGGATGCGTTTTAGAGTTTCTTCCTTTCTGATAGGCCAGGCCGATTTGGGCATTGGCGTCAAGAAGAGTTCCATACTGTGAGCCACCTATTCTCCGATCAAAATGTCTACTTCTCCTTTTTATATAAATATATGTGCTGTCTTCAATAAACTGAGTTCTGTTTTACCCCTACACTAAGTCTCGGCTAGTGCTTGGGTGATACAAAGGGTTGATCCCTTGAGCAATTGAACATTCATGGTAAGGAGGATTTCTATGGCGAAGTTACTCAGTCTGAGTACGGGTCTCCGTCACAAGCTGTGTTCATGTTAGTGTCTGGCTGGGTATCTATGTGTGTCTGTATGTTATCGTGTTTTTGTGTATGTATATTATACGTTTGTCTGGGTATGGTGGTGTGTGTCTGCCTAGTTATGCATGTATGTTAGTTATGCATGAGTGTCTGTCTGGGTATGTTAGTATATGAGTTTGGGTGTGTGTTAGTGTGAGAGTTTACAGGACAGCGGTGTTATTAAAATAGAGGCCATTCAAAGCTTGAGGCCGGTAACAAGTTCCTGAGTGTGTGTGATGGTATTTTAGTGTGTGAACATGTGTATTTTTTTTTGAGTATGTTAGTATGTGTGCGTGTGTGGTTGGGTTGAGTATCTGGGTATGTTAGTGTGCGCATGTGTGTTAGTATGAGTGCACTTCCAGAGGTCAGGCTCTGTATCTGTCTCTGGCCTCTGTTGAGTTATTTTGAGTGGACATCAAATTGACACTGTTATACAGGCTGTACACGGACTGCTTTACATTGTAGCAGAGTGTCATTTCTTCAGTGTGGCCACATGAAAAGATATAATAAAATATTTGCAAAAATATGAGTGGTGTACTCACTTTTGTGAGATACTGATAGATGCATCCTTCGGGGTAGCGAATGCACAAGCAACCTACACCCTAAACGGTAGTGAATTAGGGGTAATGACAAATGAGAAGGATTTGGGAATTGTTATAGACAACAAACTAGGCTACAATGTGCAATGTCAGTCTGCGGTTACTAAGGCTAGTAAGGTATTGTGTATAAAAAGGGGCATCAAGTCACGGAATAAAGATATAATTTTGCCTCTGTATAAATCAATGGTAAGGCCGCACCTTGAGTATGCTGTGCAATTTTGGGCACCTTTTCTAAAGAAGGATATCATAGCACTAGAAAGGGTGCAGAGGCGGGCTACAAAATTAATAAAAGGAATGGAGCACTATAGTTATGAAGAAAGGTTAACTAATTTAAATCTGTTTAGTTTAGAAAAACGTTGCCTAAGAGGGGATATGATAACGTTATATAAATATATTCGGGGCCAATACAAACCATTGTGTGGAAATCTGTTCATAAACAGGACTATGCATAGGACACGTGGTCATGCGTTTAGACTGGAAGAAAGGAGATTTAGACTAAAGCAGAGGAAAGGGTTTTTTACAGTAAGGACAATAAGGATGTGGAATTCTCTGCCTGCAGAGGTAGTTTTATCAGAGTCTGTACAGACGTTTAAACTGCAACTGGATGGATACCTGGAAAAACATAATATTCGGGGATATAATCTTTAATTATGGGGAAACAGCTTATTGATCCAAGGAGAAATCTGACTGCCATTTTGGGGTCAAGAAGGAATTTTTTTCCCTGGTTAGTGCAAAATTGGATCAACAGCAACAAATTAACAGATATAGGAAAGGCTGAACTTGATGGACGCATGTCTTTTTTCAGCCTATATAACTATGTAACTATGTAACTATGTTGTTTTGAAGAGAATTCTGTTATTTTTTGGACACAGTAATATGTAAAGTAATATGTAAAGGAATTCCCTAATATGTATGATAATGCCCTCTTTAAATCATCTGTACTATGGTTCCGATATCTTTGTACTGTGGTTCTGATATCTTGTGTTTATTAATTTGTAGTAATGTTTGAGCTCCAGGATACTGGTTTCTGCAGTAGAGGCTACATGTCTTTATCCATTATCAAGAACATGATCTGTTGTGTGCAAAAGATGATACCATAAAACCGTTGCGCATACAGAAAACATATCGGTCGACTGCCAATATCACAGTTTCTACATATGTGCATACCTGGAAACTCCCCAGGGCATGATAACCAGATCCCTCCCTCCTGAGTGTGGTTAGCCAATAAGTCCAGGGCTAGTCTCAAATCTCATCTGGGTGGCTTGGAGTGGAAGGAGAATTGGCCAGGGTGTGGATGTGGCTAAAGATTGCCCCCCTGCCCCATAGAAAGGGTAGAGAGACCCAGCTATTACTTTCAGGACTAAAAGTAGTACTTTCTGTTTGTATTCTTGACATCTGAGGCTTCCCATTGAGGGCACTAAGATTAGAATGTCAAGATGAGAAGACAGGTGACGGAGGTTTTAAGTAATTGTAAGTGTCACAGTGATAGAAATAGCTTTGCTGTCTGCTATGGTCCCAAATAGTTTATCATAATAGTTTGTCCCAAGGCCTCCTGTGTAGAATTTGTTACCATCTATAGAGTTTTAGGATGTCAGCCATAAATAAACATAACAAACAATGCAAAAAGACTGCAATAAATTGTGCCCTTTTTTAAAATTATATATAGGGTCATAAAAAATAGATATTTAAGGAAGGCACAGCATAATATTAGTGTTAAAAGAAAGGAAACAAGTAATTAATGGTATAATGTGTCAACGCCTTAAAGTGAATCCCTTTTCATAGATCCTGTGTTTTAAATTTCCATATATATACTAAATATACATATGCAGTGGTGTTTAACAGGACTCAACTACGCCATATTAATGTTAAGTATGCACTTTGTGTGTATGCCATGGGGTTAAAGAGGAAAGTATTTCATTGTACAAGGAGGACTTCATTAGCATTGCTCTAAAGAATCAGCTCAGTGTGGTGTTTGAGCAGGAAATGTCATCCGAAATATCACTAGCCTGACAATAATGGCGGCCTCCACATCTGCAGATGATGGAAGTTCAAGCTAAACCTACATCACTTTATACCGTGAAACATATTCTCCATGGAACTTTAATTATTCCATTTGCTGATTGTTGTTGATTGAGTTAGTCAGCCTTTGTAGGGATACTTGAGGAAAAGAGAGGTAAATTCAGGACTGGAAGCGAAGTAGGCAATGCTGATTGTACCAGGTCCTACTGAAAGCTGTGCCAATTTCACATTAGTACAGGTTAGTGCAAACAAAAGGAAGCCAGACAATGACAAGAACCAAGAAGCTAAAGAGAGACACCCAGGGGATTCACGGAGATGTGCAGGTCTGGTCATCAGAATCCAGAGAAAATCCACCATATGGGCTTCTTGACACCAAAGCAAAGAGTACAATTTGTTTGCAATGTAAAATAAATATTAGTTTTAACTTATCAGAAGGAGATTTAAAAAACAAAAAAAACTCCTGCAATCATGACTCTGATCAAAGCAGGATCAAGAGCAGAACCCCCTCCAACCCAGCAAGACAAGAGGTCTCCCCCACCCACGTCAAATGCACTTCTCTTTTCAATATTTTCTTTTTACCTGTCTACTGCTTACACCCCTATGCACTATTTATTAAAGGAGTCATAGATTGCCATAATGGTAAACCTTGACACGTTCACAATAGCATTTCACTGCTTAATGTTGTAATGTCTTAAAAAAATGTATCATGTATTTACATGGTAGGATTGTAGGGATTGTATTTAGATCTAATTGCTCATCATTAATCCACGGTGTTGCTTGGATGGTAACATCTGCTCTGCAATGCATTAGGCTGTGTATCATGTTCCTTCTACACTTGTTATAGGTCTCCAGATGCTTTAAAAACATGTCTGCTACAAACCTTGTCTTTCCCGGAATCGCTGTTGTCTACAGCCTAATCCACTGTCACCTTAAGGAAATGCTAACAACTAGAGGACACTTGATTCCCATCTTAATTGATTAGGAGGACAGATGGTATACAATGTATAATCAATCAAAACATATTAAGACTAGACCGGTAATTTGATAGTTCTTTATAGCCTTTTGTATGTGGCCTCTTTATTCAAGTCGCAGTTTCATAGATGTTGAGAAAGCACCTATGGAAGTAGCTAAAATGTATAGGTTTAATTGTTTACTTTTCAATGCTGTGTAAGGTCATAACACAAGTTTAGTATGCTTAATTGTAGTGCTTAATTCCGACTTCCCTAACTCCATAACGACAAGTCAAAGAGGATTTTTTTCCCCCTGAACTTCAGCCTTTGTACAACCCATTGAACCCCATAGCGAGTAGGTAATTTGCCATCCATCTGTTCATGCTCATATACTGGCCAGTTTTCTTGGCTGACAGGAGATGCTGCAGTTATGCCTCTGGAGCAGAAAAGGTCTGGCAACTGATAACCTGGAAGAAGGCCTTGCCAATGGGTCCCATAATACTTTCCAGTTCTGCCCAAAGGAGCTCCATTGAATCCCATTAAGAACACAAAAAGGATCAAGTCAAGATATACATACTCCCTAAATCTATGTTACTCTGGAAACAACAAAAAAAGCCTTGGGTAGTGTCACGAAAATATTTCAAATAAGAGCAGTCCAGGGGCATAAAGCAAAATTACCCGAGCAGACTGTTTCTCATAACAAGAAACTGGAGCAGAACCTCCAGTGTAAGTCTATGTACCACTTTACCATGTCACCACCCAAAGGGGTTATATTACTCAATGCCATTATTGGTCCCCAACCAAGTATACAGCCAGTATCCCATGGTCTGTAATACATCTCTGGTGTGGGATTAGAGATTGCTGGGACTGAGAAAGATTGACGGTTTTCAATGTTCGGACATTACAGGCTTTATTTACACATTCTATATAGCTAATATGCAAATATGCACCTTAAAACATACCTCCAACATTTGAGAGGCATTTTTTGGTTTGAAAGCATACCAAGGGCAGGGCATTACCTGGACTTATTAATAGGACACAAAGTCGCTTAACATTTATTCATGTAATAAAGAGGTTTATAGTTAGAATAATTATTTATTATTGTTTAACATATAAACAATAAGCACTTTTTATACACATTATGGGGACTTTTCTGGCTGTAGAATACATCAAGCATTCTTATCAGGAAAGAGGGACATCACAAGAGGAAAGAAGGGCAAATGTGTTTTGGATCTTGAAAGAGAGACTATCCCATATAAAATGGGACACTTGGGAGGGATGACTATATGTCCTTTGTGAACCAGGGAACTACTACATTTTCTAATATGAAGATATTTCTGCAACGCCATGATAATGTTAATAGGACTCCATGTGCAGCTTATTAACCTGTCCTCCACTGCCAACCAGTTTCCAATAGTGTCCCCATGTTCTGGAATAAGCGGACCAGAACCATATCCTGTGCAATCCTTTTCCAGCAATGCCGCAAACTATTGCATGCTGTATGCTAATATTTATTTGATTTTTACTTTTTACATATATTAATGCATGTGAATTTAGATTTGGTAAAATTTGATATAATGAACCGTCTGTCACTCAATTTTTAGCTCTAACATGAAAGATCTAAATAAAATCTGTTACAAAAGTCTTTCTGGAGAGTTGAAAACTCATAAGTCTAATATTGCCACCTGCTGTTAAAGAGTAGTATTGCATGTAAATTATAATAATAATAAGGAATACTGTATATAACCTTATTGGTTCAAAGTCAACACCTGATACCTTCTATCGGGCCGGGCCAACATAGAAAAAGTGTAAGGTCATATACTCTTTCTGGACCTCAGCGGTCTCTGATTCCACCTAAAGAAGATCTCTCGGGTCAGTCTATATAGCTTTTTACAGAGATTGATGGTTTGCTTGGGGTTCAGTTTTTCAAGGAAGATGGAGGAAAGTGTTGGACCAGGGCTGGACTGGGGACAAAAGCGGCACTGGAACATTAAGGCTTCATGTCACAAATTGATTTTGACAATCATATTCCACATAGAATATATTATAATTAGGAGGGGTCTAGGTCTCCAGGACATACGGTCTAGATTGTAAGCTCTTTGAGCAGGGCCCTCCTCACCTTTTTGTTCTATGGTTCAAATTGTTATGTTATATACTAATTGGTATGTCATGTCTACCCACATTGTATAGTGCTGCAGAATATGATTGCATTATATAAAACAAATAATAATAATACAACAAGCTGAGGTATATGAATGGAGTAGGGAAAGTGCTGTGTACCAAATGAACAACTAAAAACATACAACTCAACGCCCCCCAAATAACCTCAGATAGCATATGGATTAAAAACAGGCTACAGCATTTTAGGTGGTTTTCATCATGTCTCCCATGTGGTCTATGTAGCCTGTTTCATACTAATGCAGTGGATTATGGACCATAAATAAGTTCTCACTATACATTGTGGAGATCTTTTTTTAATTACCTCAAAGGTCTCCAGATTTCTGTTTGTGATATGTGATAACCTGGATAACTGACCATCTCAGGGAGGAGCTGAAGCCAG
Source organism: Spea multiplicata (assembly GCA_009364415.1). Taxonomy (NCBI): domain Eukaryota; kingdom Metazoa; phylum Chordata; class Amphibia; order Anura; family Pelobatidae; genus Spea; species Spea multiplicata. The sequence goes on along the minus strand of VKOC01000002.1, from coordinate 40,870,153 downwards.
CGCATCACCCTCAAACCAAACCACCAAACATAGAAATGGCCAGTGAGCCACACCTGGAGGGTGGACCTGACCTGAAAAGAACTAAAACCAATAAAACATAGCGCAAAAAAAACACCAATATGGCACACTGCTGCGTCTGAAAACCCCACCCTATAGGTCTCTTCGGCCACTCCGATCCAAAATAAATGACCCCATACTGAAACATAAAACAGGTAAAGCGAGCACATGGCCCGAAGAACACGAAGTTGGATAAGCAGACCATAGCAAGGGCCAAAAACAAGCTCACTAGTATAGAGGCTGACACCAGTCTCCTCCAGTCACAAGAGCAAGTACCCCTTCTAAAACCCTTTAAACCCAAACCAGAAACTCCTTGGTACAGTCTGGAAAACCAGAAAGCTTAAACAAAAAGCTGAGACCCGACAGCCCGGCTGAAACAGTTGAATGAGACAACCCAGAAGCCTCCCATCTTCAGATCAGCGTCAGCACCCCATGGGTTCAGACCCACATGACTCCTAGAATGCCCACTTTTCACAGGCCTTACCATAACGACCACAGATCACGTTGGATAACAAGACCTGATTCTACGTCTTCAGTCTTCCAGTCCAAGAGCCCATAGCTCCACCAAACATCCTTCTGATCCACATGCAGAAACTCTTTCCACTGAAAGCCAGGGAGAGCATCAGCCATCACATTACAGGCGCCCTGGATATGATCCGCCCTGCATGACACATTTAGGCAAAGGCAATGAAGGACTAGGCACTTAACCAGCTGAACAACAGGGGGAGATGAGGCCAACAACCTCTAGGTTGTCACAATGAAAAACAACCACCCAGACGGGAATGCAAGCCCTGCAAAGAACTACCGCCACCACTACTGGAAACCACTAAAGGAATCCCAGGTTCCTCATCAGGCTGGCCTTGTGCCAGACCTCTGGTCATCAAGGTGGCACAACCCGGATTTCATCTACACCACCTTCTCCATAGACATGCTAAAACATTATAAATAAAAACATGAGATCAAGCAACCCAAGTAACTTACCTTCAAACCTTGATGGGTACCACAGGGAGCCATAGCAAATGCAACTAGCCATCTAATTCCATGTGTTGCCCCAGCTGTGACTCACTCTACTATCTAGAAAACCCTTTAATCCAGACAAGAGGCCACCCATGGAGGAACCCAATTACTGACCTAAACCGTCACTCTCATCTGAGGGGCCTAGAGGAAAGGATGCATACCCACTGTGAAGCAGACTGAAACATTGATTATGTTGTAGAATGTAAATAATAGGATGTTATTCCTGTCTCTTGTATGGAAATTCTGTCTGGCCAGGCAGAGATAGCTCTGAAGTTGCAAATAGACATACCAAGTAGAGGTAGGAGGCAGGTTTGGGGTTTTTTTTCTTGCATTCTGTAATGTTAGGATTGTGGTGGCTTGCCTGTCTACCAACCCCACCACTGCATCAAGCCCCCAACTATTCATGTAATAATTGGGCAACCTGCCTGAAACTCGGGGTTATCTAGCATTGGCAAACATAATGTGTGCTTCCATTGGAGCTTATGCTTGAGCCAACCAACCATTCTCCAAGCCTTTATTGTAGAATATAATATGAGGTTATCCCTCATTGGTAGGCATATGGGGTATTGAGTAAGTAGGGCAAGGACGTGGTCAGGGACATTTGCAAATTTGGCATTATTACCAATCAAGAGAGGAGTCGGGCAACTACATGCCAGTAAGTCATACATGTGTAGTTGGGAAATTAATGGAAACTATGTTAAAGGACAGGATTGTTGAACATCTGAAGTCACATGGGTTTCAAGATCAAAAACAATATGGGTTTACCTCAGGAAGATCATGCCAAATGAATCTTATTGAGTTTTTTGATTGGGTGACTAAAGTAATTGATCAAGGTGGTGCCGTAGACATTGCGTATCTGGATTTCAGTAAGGCCTTTGACATTGTCCCACATAGAAGACTTATAAATAAACTGCAATCTCTGAGTTTGGTTGATGTTTCTGGAGGGATAAGCCAAATGGCAAATTATTTAGGTAAACTGGAAAACATTTAAGCAAGCTTTGGATAGGCATAAGGCTAAGCTAGATCTAGGATAAGGCCAGATACTAATGAAAGTACTTAGAGGTTGGGCAGACTGGATGGGCCTAATGGTTCTTATCCGCCCTCACTTTCTATGTTTCTATGCAAGGCCATTGCATAATGCAGTCAAGGCAAGATGGAAGATGGTTTTCCAATGGTTCAGGCACATTGACCCCTAATTGGTGTTTGGGCTGCTGCAGTTGGTACAATATGGGGCTTTTTCCATTTCTGAAGAAGGACCCAGAATCTGTTGGCCTCAAAAGAAAGGGCAAGGTTTGTAGACAGATTATGGGAAGCAAATCATATTAATTAGGTGTGCCGTGCCAGTGAAGGTCAGGTGTAGAGAATCCCATGTCTTACACCCTTAACATTTCTTGCAATTTTGGCGTGATATTCAATCCGTAGTGAACCTGATGATTTGGGGTAATTTGATACCCAGGTAATTAATAAATATTGGGGCCTACCACAGCCCAAAAGAGGTGCTCTCATCTGGGCACCACGATGGGCCTAAGTGCAGGGTCACTGATTTGCTCAAGTTGAATGTAAAAATCATTATTAGGCCATAGAATGTGATAACAGAATCGCTGGAATAGATCCCACTGGCTATAAACTTACAATAAACGTTGTCTGCAAAGGCAGTCATTTTTACTTTGTGTTTGCCTATTTTTATGCCAGTGAAATGCTTTGCCCCTTTCAGCAACCTCAACAACAGATCTAAGGCCCTGTTGAAAAAAATGAGGGAGAGGGTCAGAGGGGGCACCCCTCTTTCCATGGTCAACAGAGTTTTGTCCAAGCCATTAAATGTGATAACAGTCTGCAGCCTATTATATAGATTGCTTATTTGATTAAAAAATGTTCAGAAATACCTGCATTTAAGGACTCTATACAAATGAGGCAATGCGACCGTGTTAAAGGCCTTCACAGCTTTCAGGCTGAGAAGGATACGGTCTTCAAAGTGTATTATGGCCGACCTCTCACAAAGCTCAGCCGATGGTGTGCAACACCGGAAAGAATGCGTGAAGTTGATTGGCAAGAATTTTAGCCAGGATTTCGATATCTTGGTTTAGTAGAGATATGGGCCGGTATTAGGGTATTTTTAGGGCTTGCGGCCAAGAATCATTTTGCCTGCAGACAGCAATTTGATCAGGAAGTTATCAATAAAAAAGGGATAGTTTCCAGTGATAGTTGGCACGACCTCTTCCTGCACTGATGGTCTTTGTTTTAATTAAGTGGGAGACAGAAATTCAATTTTTTGCCACAGTTCTGTTAAACTTGGCTAGCAAATTAAGCAGAAGGGACCTGGGTTCAGGGCCGGCCACTGCTCCAGGCAGCACTTTTGAAATGGGCGGCCCAAGTCGCAGGATTGCTGAAAAGTAAGTACGGGGGGGGGTAAGGGTAGATAATGGAGGAGAGGAAGGGTAGATAATGGGGCGCAGGGGCGGAGGGAGAGGAAGGGTAGATAAGGGGGGGCGGCGTTTTAAAATTCGCCCGAGGCGGCATTTTGTCTTGAGCCGGCCCTGCCTGGGTTGCTCTATTTGGCGAGTGTTTTACTTGCAATTCCACACTGCATGGTGTTAGGCAGTAGTTATATGACGACTGGATTCTTTTGTAGTAAATGTATTTTGGCCAGACCTAGAATATGCACATTCACCATGGTGTCTGACAATGCATCCTGAGCATTTTATTTATCTATGGAAAAAATAAGTTTCGACTTATTGTTACAGTCCAATATTTCTTACCTGTCAATGTATCGAAAAATTACATTTCTAACATTACTTTGAATAGAAGGATATATAGTACAACAGATCAGCATTTAGTTGCCTTGGAAGAAAGAAATATTAAAATACAATACAATGAAGTGTTGTTCATTGTTACACTATAAATAAATTAAATACTGTACCTTTGAATACGGTTTAGTATAATTATTGCTTAGTTTACCTGTTCCATGTACAAATAACTTTACATGTGTTTTAAGTGAAACTATTTTGTTGAGGGTGAATCAGATATAATGGTCTTTTATCTATGTAGACTTAAAGCATATAGCTAGAGAGCTCACTATTAAAAAACGTACAAGTAAACAACAGCAGACAACCATTTATTTTACAATAAAAAAGGCTTATGTTTATTTATTTTTGCCTTGTTGCAACTAAGGTCATGAAAAAGTTTCTTAGTTTATAGTTTTGGAATGGCCAGCATCAGCCAACATGCATCTTGCTAACACACAATCTTCACTAGATTTACTAGTCTTCTGTAACCCAGACTAAACGCTTCATATGAAAGGAGCGTGACATTAAGGAAAGAAGGAAGACCAGCCAACTAAAAAAAAAGGAGTGAACAGAAAAAAGTAAAGACAAACTACAGAAAAAAATGCTTGGCTGAGTTGATAGATAAAAAACTAATAATGCTATTTTCAACATGTTTGAAAACGTCATTTATTATTTCAGTTTGGTATGATATGCATAAATCAAAAGAAACAAACAGAAACTAAACAAGATTTGACTAAGTTCCTATTCAAAGTTAGTTGATTCCTTTCAATAGACCAATGCCTATATAGTAAGATGTAGTGGACCAAAGGCTCATAAATACCTACTTCAACTGAGATTGGAAGGAATTACCATAGGATTTCTAAACCCCTAAATGTTTATAAGACTAAGCATTGTGCTGTTTAACCTCTTCATTACCCTATTGACAGCTTGGACTCCACCGTCAGCAGAAGCAAGCATCGCTCGCTTCCTTCCGACCGATCGTTTGTAACGGCACTCAGCACCGGTACATAACGAATGGCCTATCGGGCATTCCCCTACTGTAGGCACCCACTGGATGAAAAGAGAAACTCAGCAAGTCTGTCTAGACCCTGCAGGGATCCCCCTGCTGGCTGATCGCAAGTAATGCAATCAGCCGTGCAAGTCTATGCAGCCTAGCTTGCAGTGTGATCAGTGCAGGGGAGATAGAAGGGAAAAAACCAAGTCAATAAAACAAAACACAATGTTTCTCCCTCTTCCCACAAAGGTGAAAAAGAAAGAAAAAGCATATTTGATAATGAAATATTAGTAAAAATGTAAAATAAAATAGTGAGCTCATTGTGATATCACTGGCATACATAAGATGTACACAAGCTCCCTAAATACACTTTACAGATAATAAGTAAATAAATAATAAAAAAAGCCCTTATATTCCATTGCCATAGCACTACATGTAAAAATTATTACACCCCCCCTTGCCATGTTCTCTAAATCCCTTAAGCCTATGGTGTACTATGTGATGGTGTGGCCCTAAAAACATGTACGTTGGGTATGTCTAATCAGATGAACAACATGAATTGGGTCATTTTTAATCAATGGCTTTTTACAAACTAGCACGCACAATTATTATTTTTGCATGTTTCTGTGGTTTCAAATGAATGCCCTATTTTTACTGGAAATTTTTTTACTTTGTGTGGGTACATCAAACATGACAAGGGGAAACTTGATTAAACCCACATATGGTTAAAAAAAAAAAAACATACGGAACTGGCACCAAAAAGCCTTGGTGAGGTTAACCACTAGTGCACCAGAAGGAAATGCAGACGTCTTTAGATCACCTTTTTTGGGAACAATATGTCATAATCATGCTGGTGATATAAGAGGTAGAGATAATACTTTTTTTCATTATTTTTTTTAACTTGCTATCCTCCATGATAAGCCTTTCCAGGTTGCAGTAAGCACTTTTATTCTTGCACAGTACATTTGAGAGAAGCACTGAAGCGCATTGGAGCTTGTTTTTATTAAGCAAAGCTTAATTTTTCATCAACCCTTCCCTTGACCCAAGTATAAAAATGTAAGTTATTAATTTCTCAGTACTTCAGTTATTCTGCTGATGATGTCACTATTTTTTACTGATAAAGTTATAAAATAAAATATGTCTAGGCCTTCATAAAAGTAAGAATTATTGGGATAAACCACACATGGACTGATTATGGAAGGATTAAAAGAAATATCAGATTCATATACTTTGAAATGCCATAACAAGTTAGTTTGCAATATCACCAGCCTCATCAAATAGGCATTCATCATGTGGATCAACGTCTTAGTTTCAGAAAACAAAATTAATATGCATATAATAGTTAGCCAAATGTTGCATAGAAGTGGTTCGAATATATTGCACACTGGAGCAAGAATTGGTTTCGGGGCTGAACATTTGCTCCAAACCATGTTGCCTTTTAAAAAGTAAAAAATAAATAAAGCATAAAAGATGAAAATGGCATACGCCAGAAGCCATTCTATTTAATTTGTAATTTTTTTATATTTACAAAAAAAGTCAATAAAATAAAATGATATATTACAGCATTTATAATATCCTTTTAAAAAGTTGAACCACACTTTCAGCTTTTGTGCTGTTTACAACAGAGCCTGTACATACGCATGGAATTTAATATAATACAACCTACCTTAGCTTTAAATGGAAAGAAAAAAAAACCCTAAATAAGTTAGAAACTGCTCCTCAGGCATGTATGTTTCAGCATCGCTGATGTCACTGCAATTGTCTTATAATAGTCTACATTGTTCCACTTGGCACAGAGGTATGATTTTTAAGTGATGTACAGTCAAACCCAAAATCCATCGTGTAGGACTACCAATGATAATACTCCGCATCCTGCCATTGTATGCATTCTTGGTGTTGATTAAACATCAGGCAATACTTTGGTCCACACAAAGAACATCTTTCTTCTTACACCACACAAACGCCAAATGATTCCTTAACAATTTAGCAGCATCAGCTATTAAAACAGAGAATACGGCATGCTTTTTTTTTGCATGAAATTGTTTGCAGCACCAACAAGATGTTCTCATCAAACCTTTCAAATAAGTCTATATTTTTAATGTAAAGACAGATGCAAAACCTAAACTCTTTGTTCATACTTTTAAGATGTTGAGCTTCTAAAGATTCATGTTAAATAACCAAAAAAAAAAAGGCTTAACGCTTACAATGAGATTAAGAAGCAGTTGTCGATTGGTTAAAGAATATGCAATCATTATTATTTTAATGAACCTGTGGTACAATTGCTTATGCATTCTAATGATGGCCAAAGGCTGTGAGAATAAACCAAAAGAAGTAAAAAGTGAAGGCTACGGCTTGGAAAAAAAGAACATGGAGGTAAAAGAAGAAAAAAAAAAGTGTGTGTATTAAAGTGCCAAGTTGCTAATTTCCATGGGGGGGGTGCTTCAGGATCCAAAAACTGCCTACGCAAAGTGACTCGCATGCCCGCAGACAACCAAATGCAGCGCCAATGAAAAACTTTTTTTCCTTGTTTAGGTTAGTTCAGCTTTTTAAGTTTTCAGCTAAATATATTCACTCTGTCAAATGCAGACTAAAAATATTGCAAAATACAAAAGCAGAATTTAATAAGCCCTAAGATTTGGTTTACAGTGACATAGTATCAGAAGCGATTTCATTAATATTTTTTGTATTCCATAAAAGGAAACTCAGCAGCGATTAGTCTTTTGTTTTTTTTTTTTTACCATTTGTTATATGTGCAACAGTGACTGTATTTAAATGACTTTATTAAATGTACGCACACCTTTCTGCCTGCGTTAATCCCTAAACATGATGTGTAAAAGTTTGAAGATTTGGTAAATACTGTGAAGGGTATATATTAAAATTTCTCCAAATACAGTGTTCAGTATTCAGTGGGTTGCCTCAGACTTACGGCTTTCCCACCGCAGTGGACAGAGTACTGGTGTTATGCATTTTATGAGTCTTCATGCATGATTCCTGATCAGAGCATGCTATCATGCAAGTCATTTCTATGCATTGAACAAGCACAATTTATTTTGATTTTTTTTTTCTTTTTTCTTTTTTTTTGGAGCCGGCCTGAGCATTTGCCTCTCAGTCCGATTATAACCTGGCTTCCCATCTCCCAAACCACATGATGCCCATATAGAAAAAATATGCAGATATATCAAAGTAAGTGTGACAAGTATATGACATGGGCTAAATGTTTGCCTTTTGTTTGCTTGATTGTTGATGTGTTTTTTTTTTAATTTTTTGCCACATTTTTTCTATTTATTCTTGTGTTACTGCTTAAATAATGTAACATTGCAAATCGTGTTTTTCATGGACAAACCAACCCCTAAATGGTGCCCTTTTGATTTTAGTTATTTGAGAAAAAATAAACTCCATTTGGCTGCTCTCAAATAGCACTAATCGTGGCAGCTCTGGTTATGTATCCTATGTTGCACTGACTGATGTGAAACATGCAGTATCCACCTGTTACAATATAAAATCCTTGTAGAAGGGTCTCATTATAGTCCACTAGGTGGTAGATTACTGCCTTGGACGTCACAACGTCATTGTAAGCAGACTGTTTGGTACTTGACTTCAGGTAAGTGTTTCCATAGCTGATCTGCATTTATACTAAATTTGTAAACAATCTTTTGCTTGCAAATATGAAATGTGTACTTTTTTCAACACTTAGATTCCCTGACAGATTTTTGTTTTTTCACCCGCTCTCTAATTGCTTCCTGCATTCTCTCCTGTTTCTCCTTCTCGGGTTTAGTTACACTGTCATACGATGGAAGAGATGCAGTAGATGGTGTGCCTTCTTTCTTGTCCATATTTGTTCCTCCGTTTTCCATTTTCACTGAAGAAGGCTTTCTACAAACAAATCCACGTTTTAGTAAGTGGCGTCTGTACGCTTGCTGGATTACAACAGCTGATACACCCTCTTGCTTGCGCCTGAGCGTGGTAGTAATTGGCTCATAAGACACTTTAGAAGGGTTAGAGGCCACAAATCTTTCTTCCATTTGCTGTCGCAACATATCGAGCTCTCCACTTTCTCCAAGTACACGCTTGGTAAAAGCGAAGAGTATATCGAGACAGTGAATTCTATCACCACTCACCATAGGCAAATCCATGGCAATTAGTTCAATAGTGTTGGGCTTGGAAACACGTAAAGGATGCTCCAAGGCATCTGCAAAATCTGGCAGTTTGCTAAACTGGATAAACTGAGTGGCATCGGGATCAAATTTCTCCCATATTTCATAAAATGTTTCGAAATCATCCTCACTTAAAGGATCAGCGCTCTCTTCAGTCGCAACACTAAAGTTTTCCAGAATGATAGCAATGTACATATTCACCACAATCAGGAAAGAAATGATGATGTAGCTAACAAAGAAAAAAATCCCAACCGAAGGGTTTCCACAGTCCCCTTTCACCTGACTACCCGGATTTTCTTTATGAGGGTCACAATCCGGTGGTCTGTTTAAAATTGGTAACAAGAGTCCATCCCAACCTGCAGAAGTAGTGACCTGAAATAGGCAGATCATACTATTGCCAAAGGTTTCAAAGTTGAACATGTCATCAATACCGCCTTCCTTCTTGACATACGCAAAATTAGACATCCCAAATATGGAGAAAATAAACATAACCAGAAACAGTAGAAGCCCGATATTAAACAAGGCAGGCAATGACATCATTAAGGCAAAAAGCAGGGTTCTTATTCCTTTGGCTCCTTTAATTAATCGGAGTATACGGCCAATACGGGCCAAACGAATTACTCTGAAGAGAGTGGGTGACACAAAGTACTTTGTAATCAAATCCGCCAAGAACATACCTGAGAAAAAAATAATAAAAAGTGTAAGTACTCATCAAATAGGTTGATACAGGACTAGCTAAAATTCTAATTGCACTTACCCACAATAGAAAGTATAACAACAACAAAGTCAAATATATTCCATCCGATGGTAAAGTAGTAATGTCTCAATGCACACAATTTCAAGATGCACTCCGTGGTAAAAAAGACAATAAAAACCAAATTAACCCAGTAGAGAACATTCTCAGCGTAATCACTCTGATCGTCTGTTTCTACCATCATGGTTACCATGTTGAGACATATAAGTATCATAATGATTATATCAAATGCTTGTTGTGTGATGATATCAAAGATGGCTCCCTGGAATTTATTCTAAAAAACAAACAAAAAACACATTGTTAAGCTTTGTGGAGAGATGAGAAAGAGGGGAGGGGTGACAAAAACATTTACCTACATATTATTTTAAAAGAGGCAAAATGTTAGTAGATGACAGTCTAAAACTAGAAATGAGGCCGAGTTAAATTCTGCAGAACACACGTCTCTGTGTGCTTGTGATGAAATAAATAATGTAATCGCACATCAGCACACAATCGTTAATGTAATAAACAGTGTAAGGGTCTAATCAGTAATGTTTTAGGTAGGCACTATAGGGTTAACAGGAACATCTCTTATATACTATAGTTTAGAGACTATTAGATGACTATATTGCAAGACTGTTTACCCGCTGCAGGATTTTTAATGAAGTTTTGCTTTTGATGGTTACCACAGATTGTACATCTAGTTTTAAATATATGAAAAGTTTTATAATTATTTTTTTTGCTTAGTTATCAAAAAGTGGAGAGCCAGATGCCCAAATAGAACTAAGTTTTAATTCACTGAGATGGTGGTTTATACGTGGAATAACCTACAAAGAGAAAAGGTAGCCGATAATACAGCAAGGGAATTTAAACATGTATTCCATAGGCATAAAGCAATCCTGAATCAAAGATGAAACCAATGACCACATAGGCATGTCTTATATAATTCTATGTTTCTAGGCAAGAGTATGTTTTTAGTTCTTTATGTAAAAAATGTTTCTCACATATTCTTTCATTTTCTAGATGAACCTATTTTTATTGTCACTACTTCATAAGATGCCAGCAGGCTTGGACAGGCCAAGGGCAAATGTCTAGTGGGTTGATGCCCGGCTGTGATACCCATTCATTTCCCTGCATGCGTATCCAGGAGGCATCCAATTAAATTAAAGAGCCAGGAACTATTTTACCCTATTTATTGCCAGTGTGTAATAGTTCTCATTTGTAAATCAAGTTGATTCACGCATACAGCTTGTTAGCTGGTTACTAGAAAAACAACAGGCAGGGCCTTTTTTACTGCATTTATGTAAACATCAGAATAATGGTGAATAAAACAATTGGGGGATTAAGTTAAATTATCTTAAAATGTTCTGCAAACAACCAGCATGAACATTTTTATAGCGGAGTTTGGCCTATTATAGCATATCATCTCATACAATGATGACTTACAGATATGTTTAACGCAACAATAACAAACGCCACCACGTATTTCTTCAATGTTACATTACCATATACAAATACAATGTAATGTTATAAGGGAACCAGCAAGGGACTTCTGTTCTAGCAGAGGCCGATTACACACTAATCCACACACACACCAGCCAGGAATCCTAAAACTGTAGTGTTATCGCCGCTGCAAGGGATTCTGGGTAGGCATATGCAAATAAGGTTAACAGCAATTTGCCTCTACATCCACTTTATATATGGACTCTTTGAAGAAAATGTTTGCTGCACTAGACCGCCTTTAAACAAAACCCAGGACAGAGGTGCAGAAGCCAGATGACCGTTTCGTTCCGTGTGTTTAATAACGCCTACCCTATTCATTTTAAGTAGAGGGGTTTTTCCGTCACAACTTATACCGCGTGTGGTGTTAGTAGATGAACACACTGGTGTGCGAGGTTTCAGATATAGGATCTATAAATGAGTCTGCAATCTAAAGTCAGTGCGGCAGCACAATAATTTGCACATATTCGGCACTAATTAAAGTTCCTGGATTTACACCTCAAAGATGTGTTTTCTCCTTATTTTAATTAGCATTCAAAGGCAAATTCTCTACAGACAGCAAGGCAGACCTATCTTAGCTACAGTATATTTTGAAAGAATAAGAAGATTTAGTTCAAAGGGATAGCATTTTTAACACATTACTTACCAAAGGCCTGGGGATGGGTTTTTGTGGTTTCTTTGATCCTAATTTCTTCATGGCATTATAGTATTTTTTTTGTTCCTCTGTCATGAAGATGTCTTGTCCTCCAAAGTATAGGGGGGAAAAAATAAAAAATTATTACAATCAGTTCCCAAAAAGACACATTTCATATTAACATACCATTCCACAGGGGCAGGTCGGACCCCCAACCAGTGTCAAGAAGCAGTGAGTGGGTGGCTTCAAACACCAACCCCAGAAGAACTCACATGATGTTCTGGAAGTTCTCATTCCCAAGGCCTAGAGCAGTTCCCCTCAACCCTCTCCTCAAGGCACAGTCCAGGATTAAGGTATTACTCAGGTATTGCATAATTAACAAACAAAAACACCGTAAACACACCTCAGTAATACCTAAATCCTGGACTGTTGGGTGGGCCTTGAGGAGAGGGTTGAGGAGCACTGGCCTAGAGGACAAGCCCTGTGATTTCCTGAGGCAGGTTATCAATGAGGCAAATGGGAAGTTTGGTGAAGGGCCCTTGGTGGCAAAGGTCTCATACTCAGATGGGGTGTATGGGGTCCCTCTGATGAGCAGGTTATTTGCAGAGACACAGACTCCATTCCTGGAGTATAATCAGTGATGCCAGTGGTAACTTCTAACTTTCTATCATGTGACAAGATCAGTCAGTAAGAAGCTTCTTTTTTAGTTGCTAAAGTGGAGTGGAAGCTCCATGGCTCCATGGTTTGCAAGGGAAATTCAAGGCTCAGAGTTACTGTGACAGGATCTCCCACTCAGAAACCAGCACTCAAATGAGCAGAGATGATCTGTGCTGGCAGGTGTACAAATCAATATATGTATGTGTGTGCGTAAGTGTATGATGTCTCTGAATACATGTTTGCGTCTGTCACTCTCATGTGGCTGCACTTCTGTAAATGTCTGTCCATTAATAAATAACCACGACATTGTCTAAAGCAGTCTTCGATCCTCCAACCCTCTCCTCAAGGCACACCTAACAGTCCAGGATTTAGGTATTACTCAGGTGTGCCTAAGGTGTTTTGTTTGTAAATTACGCAACACCTTAGACACACCTGAGTAATACCTAAATCCTGGACTGTTGGGTGGGCCTTGAGGAGAGGGTTGAGGAGCACTGGCCTAAAGATATTTGGTTATTTATACAGCACTTATAACCTTCATGCAGCTTTGCATTAACAAAAACCTGTTTTGTATGACTGATCCCCTACCTCCGTATGGGATCTCCTTCCTGTCCCCTTAAATATGATCCATGGGGCAGCTTACTATGGCTTACCTGCCCATGCAGAATTATGCTAGCACTGTCACTATTGTGTGATTTGGATAATACATGTTCCAAAATTGTAGAAATAAAATGTAGTTATTTTACTGAGCATTTAGTGTACTGGCACTATACTACATGTATATATGTATGTATGTATATATATATATATATATATATATATACCGATATGTTTATCATATGCAATAGTGATCTTTGCAATCCAAATGCTAATAGTAATAATAGCCTTAAAATACAATTGCACAATATTTTCAACACATCCAAAGCACACAATGCTGGTATAACTGCTACAGTGACAAAATGCTGTTTATTACATTAGGCAAAAAAGTCAAATTTCTTTTCTATTGATGGCGTATATCAAAAACTGCTCAGTGTTGTTTGCAGAATTTAACACACGCCTCCATGTATCATTAATTAAAACTGTTCACTTTTGTTTCCCCAAGGATATTTAGCAACTTAATCCTCCATAAATTGTATACCAACATTGCACCTAACCACCTCTTCTAGGTTAGCTACACATATCTCTATCAATGTAAGTTAATAAAAGATATGCACTAAAAGACATACAGTGTATACATATACACATATACTTATCTTTTTCTTTTGTTGATTGAAATTATCAATGATGACACCAATAAACAGGTTGAGAGTGAAGAAAGAGCCAAAGATGATGAAAATTACAAAATAAATGTACATATAGATGTTGTCTTCATATTTTGGCTGCTTGTCGACCTGTAGTTTTGAAATTCAAGGTTAATAATATATATCTTAAGAATGATAAAATCATATGCAAGGTGCAGCCTGAGAAATATTGTTTGTTTATTAGGATATGCATTGTGTGTTGCAGTAGTATGCCATACAAATAGACTATAAAAACTAAATGTGTCTGGGGTAGCCATTAAGCCCTTTAGATTTATTCTTCAAAACCCAAGCCATGCAATGCTACCACGTACATAAGCTGTGCATCCTTGACAAAGCTATATAACTAGAAGAGGCTTTTGCCAGAAGGACATGCAGGTCTCACAGACTGAATGAAATGGTACAACAGTACCCCACGTTTATTGTTTGAATCAATACCTATGTACAGTATGTTTCTGTACCATACTATAAAACATTCAATAGAGATCGGAAAAGCTGCAAGATTCAATTTTCAGCAAAATGGAGTTGGACACCATATACAGTGTTCATACTGATAAATCAAGCAATATGATGAACGTTATATGTTATCCATCTTTAAATTTCACACAATAATTGATGTTCTAGGTATACAACTTTTACTTCACCTTTCTGGAATCCACTGCTGCATACATGATATCCATCCAGCCCTTAAATGTAGCCTAAAATATACCACAGAAGACATTAAACAAAAATGTTAAAAACAAAATAAAACATCTCCTAGAGGGCAACAAAAACGGTGAATGGTTTCCAGGATAACAAATTACCACAAAAGAGAATTCAGTATGTATTTCTTTAAGGAAAGAAGAGAAAGGGGAGACGTGATAAAACATTTAAATATGTGAAGGGATTTAATAAAGTACAGGAGGGAAGAGAAATGTATAGTGCCATTATGTTCCACGGTGCTGTACAATCGGTAAACAGGACAAGTAAAGGATTACATAATGATTTGAACTTCCAAAAACTAAAAGGTGGTGAGGGTCCTGCTCAAACAAGCTTAGATCTACTTTCTGGAATTCTTGCATTACTTCCTTCCTCTCCCATATCAGTAGCGTCTGAGAGGGTGTCAGGGTGAACCCTAGTCCATTTTGGTTCATGTGCTAGCTGCATTACCTTTGGCTCTCAGCCTGGTTGAGCCTTTCCTGGACTATTCGAGTTCAGGCTTCTTTGCTGAACCCAAATAGCTGGCAGCCATAATCCTGTGAGTCATCTTGTGATCCCTCTTTACAAGCTTTCCCTTTTCCACATTTCCTGGTCAGATCATTAGGATCCTGTTGGTGATCTGGTAATCTAGCTTTTGTTATTCATGTGCCCCTTAGGTATCCATGTACCTGTCTCGTCCTTCCTGGTATGCCAAGCTGGCTACATTTGTATCCTGGATGGTTCCCAATACTCTGACTCCATGTTCTCCCTACCCAACTAGTATTCTGATCCTTGGCTATGAAGCAGGCACCAGCTCTCTCCAAAGTCCTAAAAATCCCACACTAGTATTTTGCCTGGTGTCTTCATGATCCCAATTTATGACAGAGGGCCATGTAAAAATAGTGACTGTGGTACAAACTTTTAAAAGTTGCCTAATCACATCTAATAAGATGCCCTTCTGTTTTCTCGCAGTTCCTGCTTTCTTACTATCGCACATGACTGTCAGCATACTTTACAAAGGAACAGACCTCGTTCTCCCTTTACTCTTTGGGGAGATTAAAAAAAATAAAAAAAGGTCAGTCAGCAAACTGCCGGTGTGTCACAACAGAGGCCTTGGTATTTCATACAACTACATAATGGAAGTATATTTTTAAAAAAGGAGAACTGTTTGGACTATGGGTCATAGTCTAAATCCATTATAAGGAAGTTTTCTTGACTGAGAAGGCAATAGTTTTCAAGGTAAAGTGGTAGGGGTTAAAAGATGTGAATGTAAATATGCATGGAAAAGGCATAGGACAATTCCAAATACAAAACAAGTCCAAGACACAAATAAGGTTTGCGGTTTTTACAGCATGAATATATAATCAGATTTAATTTGCTAAATGTTCTTACTTGTCATCAAACTCTGTTCCTACCACTTAAAGAGCAGCACATTATAAAAACGCAAACATACTAATAAGGGTATATATATAAATATCTTACAATTTGAAGCAGTGCAAGATATCCAGCGCCAACATTGTCAAAGTTGATTTTCACATTTTTCCATCTGACCTCGGTGAAGTTTTGGTTAATCAGTTTGAAGCACATGGTGATATTGTCCACGTCCTCTGTTAAAAATCTCTCTTCAGCGGTTTCATTAAAGCAATAGTAGTATTTGCCAGCAAACAGATTGACACCCATGATGCTGAAAATCAGCCAAAATATAAGGCAGACCAGCAACACGTTCATAATGGATGGGATTGCACCAACCAGAGCATTGACTACAACCTGTATGAAGGAGAAAACACACAGCAACCTCGTAAATCCAGGCAGCACAGATCTCTGCAGAGGGAATGATTAAAGCTAAAGGCCACTAACAGGTATGCAATGGTAAATAAAAAAAAGAATACGTGAAAGGGAGAATATCACAGAATTCTCTCAGTAGTTAATCCATAAGGATTTAATACTAAGCTAATTTAAAAATATTTTTCTTCTTTCAATTTTATTTTTCTGGTGAGGAATTTATTAAATGTGTTGGATTACATTCTTGCCAAAATGGTTTTAGATGTATTATGTATAAACACCGCCATGAAGAAGGCTTCCACTAAAGAAAATAACATGGTTTCATGAGAAATATTACTCCTACAGGACTGGAAATGTATTCTCTTACTACTAAGAGGGATAATAAATGGTTAGGTATTTTAAAAATGTATGAATCACATGATTAATAATACTAAAAAAACGAAGCAGGGAAACATTCTCATCTTCTCCTACACAGGTTGGGTGGTAGAGGGAACAGAAATTATCCTTACCCTTCATCGGGAAGAGGCAACAACGTTTAATAAACACATGGCAATGCATTTGCCCTTAATCTAAAGTTAATGTGCATTTAGGTGGGGCATAAATGGTAATAATGACCATAGGGTAGGTCATATTAAGCAAGAATGTAATCAAACTCATGTTCATAGTAGGCACCTAAAACAAGATTTTCCGTGTAAGAATTTTGTGGTGATTTTCTTGACTAGCAAAATCATAGTGTCTCAAAGAAACATGCTTAGTTCCAGATTACTAGGCTTTTGAATTTATTTAAAAAGGTGGCTCCTGACAGCGCGTTGGAGACACGGGCAGAACCTGCGAGGGTGAGAAGATACGTGGCAGGTGGGAAAGTAACACATCTGGCACCTTACCAAGTTACAGCATTGCTCATTGAAACAGAATACTTTCTGACCAGTGTACTTTCAGATCCATATCAGCGAGTGGCCTTTAGTTACTGGCTAAACAGTCATCTCGTAAGGATTTTACGTGAGTTAGCGTCAATAAACTATGCGATACGTTTATGTCCCAGGCAAATAGATGAGCATGCAGAAATGCTCAGATTTAGAAAAACTAAATAAAAAGCCATATTCCCTCACCTAGTGTTCAAAGCGAAGCAGTGTAAAAGCCGATGGGTTTTAATCTGTCCTTTACAAACTGAATCATTGCAGCGGCTTTTTAGACAGGTGATGCAACATACATGCCCCCGACTCTGAATTGTTAAATCCCACGAAAATACTCACTGTTTTAATCCTTGTTACTCACCTCAAAAACACTTAAAAGCGGAGTGGAATAAATGCAATCTAATCGTTTAATGTTAAAGTTTTAATGTCGAATTAGGTGGGACAGATCAATATCAGGTGGGCCAAAATAATGAAATGCATTAAGTACACATACATTCATATTCACACAATATATATATATGTATATTGAGCCATATCGAGCCATACATACAGCTATACAGCCATTTAACCCATTCATAACGTTAGGATATCTATGTTCTATGTCAAAAGCTAGCAGTGTGAATGCTTTGCAGAAGTTGGAAATAATTCCCTACTGGGGTCAACTCCACTTTTTTATTATTAAAAAAATATTATTAAAAATAGACTCATCCCAGTGACACCACCATGACATCACTGATGATACCATATGCTTGTAAAAGAAAATCCAAGGGTTTATAAACAGCTCAAATGGATCTCTAGTCAAAAAAAAGGAAAAAGTATAAAAATGATTAAAGTACAGAGAAAACAGGTGCTGCACCAATAAAAATGACAAACATGGTTCAAATTGCAAAAGACCCTTCTCATTCAAACAGAGACAACCGCGCATAATGGACTCCCATACACACCAAGCTCCAACCTGCAGAGTATCTCTGCTCCTGTCGCTGTGGGTCGTGTAACTCGGAGCATTGCTTTCTCCTTGCAGCCAGTCATGCAGCTTCCACGCTTAATGATTGCAACAAGGGACAACAAAGAACAAGCTTCTTCATGGCTGATACTGTCAAATGACAGGAGGACAGAAGCTGTCTCACTCTCTACCATCACTCATCACACTTGGACTTTGTCTGGGTCTCTTTAAATATCCATGGGATGTGCTGGTGCTTTAGCAAAGATATGCATCATTTTCTAAAAAATAACTCAATAAGTCAATATTTTAACATGATGAGCTTAATTACTGATATTTATATTGCAAGCAATAACTGGCAAAATTATTCCACTCTGCATTTAAACTGATTGAACTGCCTACACGTTGGTGCTTTGCTCATTAAACAAACTATTTCCACACTCACCGGATAAATATACTGCCAATTACCATAAAGGACAACAATAATGTCCTCTATTTCTGAGTCCATCAAACAGAATAAAAATTGTCCTCCAAACCATGGGGCATTTTCCTCAAAGTTAACACTGTGTCATCATTTTCCCCCAGCCAAAAGAAAGGGAACATGGCTTTTATGTATGTGCATTGGTAGTTAATATAGGGCATGCATGTCTCATTCCATTACAATCTGTACCGAGAATACTTAATCATAGCTCTTATCAAATGTCATCAGGTGGCCCTTGGCTTTAAAGAGCCAGGGCCGCCTCGTGATCATAAGTCCCTCCCTGGATATAGTATAGCTGAAAAATGTGTTAGGGACAAGAAAAACAAAAACTGAATGTGGCAAAAGAGAATGGCCAGAAAATTAGGAAGCATTTCTCAAGCTGGTATACTTTTTCTAAAGGCGTTTCTTCAACTCTGATGCATGCATGTTAATTCAAACCTACACGTAACAGTAATGCTTTAGCACAGGTGAGATCTCTGTGGTTATTAGTTGGGTACTGCTGCTTAACACAATTAAAGTTTTTCAAATTAGAAAACTCCGTAGATCTTTAAACAGAAATGTTGCTGCTATCATGTTAACTCAAGGAAGATGTTGGGAAACGGGTTTCCTACCCAAGCATAATATACCTTACATGGAACGGTTATATTTTGATATAAGAGCGTTATTAAGTAATTCACATGAAGTGCTACCAGGATCACCAGATACTTCTCATAGAAACATTTAATTTGGCCAACACAAAAGTGTATTTATGTTAATTGATTTGACACACGATAGTGTGGGCTAAATTCAAAATCCTTCGATGGTTGCAGAACCAAATGTAACTTGCTACCTGGCAAACTAAGTAGAACGCGAGGAAGCATTAGAAGACGTTGTTTTCCTACAGCCGCAGTGACAGGACAGGGAACCATAAAGCGTAGTGGGAGAAAGTGAAAGCTCCGCTGTCAGACAAGCCTTCCAGTCTCTAGAAGACTGGACTGAGAACAACAAGGTGCAAGAAGATGAATTAAACCAAATATGAGAGGCTGCTTTAATTGATGATTAGTTACAGTTTGCCTTTGACAGAACAACACCAATAGCTCAAAAGTGAATATGTGGTTGGTATAACTCCCAGTTAACCCATATTATGAAATTCAAACTTGCATGGGGTTCAAATTCCTCTTTTTTGCACCTGGTGATTCTCCCTATGGAAGTATAGCAGGGGAGACCCTCTGGGTGCTGGAGGCAAGCCAGGCCAAATGAGAACAGCCAATGTTAAGATGTACTACAAATGATATGTAGATTAGGGCCAGTATTAATGTGATGAAGCAGCTGAATGCATCTCCCATGTTTTCAGGAGAGGGTGCAGGGAAAAGGAAGTCAGCAGCTGCATCATGAATTTTATTTTTGATCCAGTTTGATCAGTTCTAGCATGCTTTAAACCGCTCCAAGTGCATGCAGAAGGATCAGCTGCTTTCGGCATCTTACCCTCATCCCTTCAAATCGTGACAAGGCTCTTAGGGGTCTCAAAGCTCTTAAGGTCCTAAGGGACTTAATGGCACCTAGTTCCGAGTAGCCCAGGGCATTAGCTACAAGGCTTACTAAAGAGACCTACACAGAAACAGAAAAGCAAAGAGAGGTTCCAGACTGTTAGAATCAAAGCCTAACACTGGTTGCACATATTACATCGAAAGAAGGAACCCCAGCTGCCTAAGTCACAGTGACAGTATCGACCTGGAAGGAAACGTGGTTGAGAAAGGCATTAGAACAAGAGGGAAAAATTTATGACTGCAAAACTGAAACCACAAAAGACACAGCGAGGTCTGTTCAAGACGGAGCTGACAAAGTTCTTACCCTGGCCCTTCACTGTCTGTTGATTAAAGATGCTCCGGTTAAATAAAGCCAGACAAAATACCTGTGAGAAAGAATACAGATAAACGTATACAGGACATGCTTCTTTCAAATAATTCCTTTGGAATTTAAATACAACAAAAACATATAAAAAAGACAAATTGCATGTTTCATAGGCGTGCATCGAGTCTAACAATGTATACCCCGAAAGTGCAAAGTGAGAATTGTACATGAATCAAGAAGATGCATAAAACATTAACAAAAAAATAGCAAGGAAAGAAACAGATTATTCATTTAATGCTGCTAGATTTGCCATAATTGCCTCCTCTTTTGAGCTATGTTCATAATCAGAATGATCTATAAAGAAAATACTTTATAACACATCCGGGATTATTTTGGTATTATTTTATATATATATATATATATATATATATATATATATATATATATATACACACACACACTGATTTGAGTAATTTCACCTTTAACTGTATTGACCTTGACACCATTGGTACAATCTCCAGAGACCAACACCTGCTTGGAAGCAATAGAGTAAGCAAGCATGTATTCTTCTGCAACTCAACACTCAATTATCTTCTCCTGTATGACATATATAGGGTCTTTTTGGAAGCAAATTGAATTACATTTTATAGCCCTCTTAGGTAAAAATAATTATGACACTATTGCATTTTAGCTAAATATATTTGATTTTTCTGGTACAAAGTACAAAGTGGTACTTCGGGATCCTTGGAAGACATCATTGAGATAAGGTATTTTAAGTGGTAGTGTAAATAGTTTAATGTCAGTGTTAGCCCCAATTGTAAAATGTATATGGATAGTATTGTGACAGAACCCTCCATCACTGGGAAAAAAGTCTCTACAAGGCCTGGGCCCATAGTCAATAGGGAGGAGGCTGGCTCTCAGGCCTCTCCAGGGGCCCCAGTGATGGAGGGTTCTGTCACAAGTATATGGTCGTATTCCTGATCTCATTGTTCGGATTGTCCCAAAAAAGGGACATGATTCTGAATTGTTATATGTAATGCAAATATGATATGAACCACAACGTAGCAATAACAATTCTGTTTCACAGTCAGCTGGTATTACCTTGCTTCAAATTGGAAAAGCTATTTCCGACTGTTACCGTGAATTTCTATTCTATCCGACATTTCGGTGCAGCAAATTTCAGATTTGTCATGAGATGAGGCAAGCTGAATTTAGGGGGGTGTTTGTGACCCCCCACTACTAGAACACTCCTTCCTTATATGGAGCCAAATATAAGTCAGAATCAGTGTAAGCACGTTATATAGTGATAGAAACAAATAGCAGTGAGATCAAGGGAAGTCTTTAGTATTTATAAAAAAACACCTATATCATATGGAAGTACGAAGAAGCATTCCGGGGTTCCTTCTCCATTTCAAAATCACCCATTAAGGAGAAAAACACATGACTTATCAAGATGTGCAAACGTTTAAATGTCACCCAAACCATTTCACAAATTAATATTTACCAAGTGTTTTTATCTGCTTCAGGGACCTGAAATCCAAATTTGAACAAAACAGTTATGTATTACTACTGGCATTTAATCTGAGAATACATTTATATAGGGTGGTTTGGGGTCAGAATAATGCTGCAATTTAGCGATGCCCAATCTACTCTTGAGCTTTGTTTAGGAAACTGTTAAGTATTTAATTCATGATATGCTTTTGAAGACTGTTACTTTTGTAACAAATTGATATTCCACCCATCCTGATTTGAGTGACAACATAAAACATATTATCCATTTTATTTGTGAGTACCCAGATATAAATAAGACCCCAATATAAATGAGACCCCAATATAAATTAGACCCCATTCATGTTTTCTCAGGAACTGTTTAACTATAGCTTTTTGTCAAGTTACTTAATTAGAAGGCACAAAAAGTATTCTAATTTTAGATGGCTACACAAGTCAAAATTGAAAACAAAGAAATAATACATACATCAACAATGAGGAAATCAAGCCAGCACCAGGCATTGGTGAAGAATTTCACAAATCCATAAGCCAGCCACTTTAGCAACATTTCCAAGATGAAGATGTAAGTGAAAACTTTATCTGCGTACTCAAGAACGGTTCTTATGACTTTCCTTTGTTCGATGTAAACATCTTCAAAAGCCTGCCAATGTGTATTAAAGCAACATGCATTAGATTACAACTAATGAGTTTGGTAAAAAAAAAAATATCGACAAGGAAAACAATATATAGGTCCATACTAAATAGTGGAATTGTTAATCTTTACATTATTTTTATGTTAACGCTCTATAAATTCCCATTTTCAAATAGAACTTACCAGTGCACCACTGCTTAACAAGATCATGAAGATGATAAATGTTTCAAACCAGTTGTGTTCCACTATGAGAAAACATGTTTTACGCAAGGTCCACCAAGTCTTTCCCAAACCATCTTCTATGCTGACGTCACAAATCTTGAAACGTGCCACACACCCTTTAACAAAACACATGTCCTTAAAGAGTGGTAGTGTTAGGTTTTCTGAATGGTCAAAGCATGTTACACTTGTAAAGTAAACTATAAATGATATAGTGTATATTAAATAGGTGCTTCGGGCACTCTGAATATTGTTTATAGCAGACGGAAGATTGATGCATCCTAACAAAATTAAACACTTTATATGACAACCCGATTCTAAAACAAAATAAAACGGGTCTACTACTGCAATAAGATCTTTGAGTTTTATACAAGTATTCACCCTCTGTAAAACAATTATCGGGATCTAGGTACTCCTCTGGCTGTTCAACAGGCACCTCCTCTTCTTCTGGCTTAATGTCAATTGTACTCCCTTCTGAAGAACTGGTATCATCAAGTTTCTGAAACAAACATCATCATTAGAAAATGCATATGCAATACAGTAGACATATATTGGACATCTAGCCCCCCCCCCCAAGATAATTATCCTAAAACCATACCCCAGAAAACCCTGAGAGAAGTTCACAAAGTCAAACTTCCACCAGGGCATCTGTTATGAAGACATTTCTGCTGTGGTAACTTTTAACAGTGGAAGGGCGTTTTTACGATGAAGAATTCCCTTTATATTATAATATCAGCCTGATCCCTGCTAAGATGACAGCTGTTCCATGGAAGGAGATGAAACATTAAGTATCCCTAGATGTATAGATGTAGATCTATCCTTTAAAAATGCTTTGACCTGTATGAAGTCTGTGGTCTTCCTACAACTTGGAAGATGCCATGTGTCAAACAACAGAAATTGCATTACACAGATTATTCTGTATCTGGAAGTGAATAGAGATAAGGCACCAGAAACTCAATAGCATCATAAAGGAGATACCAGAGATGGTTGGCCCTGAGAGGTA
Organism: Spea multiplicata; assembly: GCA_009364415.1. Classification (NCBI taxonomy): domain Eukaryota; kingdom Metazoa; phylum Chordata; class Amphibia; order Anura; family Pelobatidae; genus Spea; species Spea multiplicata. Next base: position 40,846,342 of record VKOC01000002.1, on the reverse strand, counting down.
CAGCACATCCAACATATAGCTCCTTACTGATTCGTAATCAAAATTATCTAAGCGCACTCTTCTTTAGATGGCCTGCATAGTGTGCAAGATCAACACTGCACCCCAACAGCCCATAGACATGCCATAGTTAAATTACATGATGTGACAGATATGACATATCCAATACTACAAGCAAGGCCAAATATCAGCCTTTTCAATCCTTTAATGGTGAATGGAACCCAAACATGTCAATGTTTAATCTTGATCAGATACAACTTGGGGCCTTACGGTTTGTCAAAAGGGACATCATGAAATTTGCAGGCTTCCAGTAAGACCCAGCTTTAACAGAAACACACAGGTGCATAGTCATTTAGTAGTTGTAGAAGCCAAGAACTTACATCTTTGCTGCCATCATCATCGCTGCTAAAATCTTCTGTGTTGAGATTTTCAAAGTCTGACTCTCCCACTGCAATGGGAACTTTGACTGTAAGGTTTGGGTTATTTATAAAAGACATGTGGTCTTCATCTATTATATATTTTTCCACACTACTTCCAATACCGCTGGTGGTGCCATTCCCATTTTTCTGGTAATCCATGTCTCTGTTGATGTCTGCACCAGTGTGATTTACTAAGCAGTTTATTTTCTTTTCATATACATCATCTAGTGGCTTGACCTCATCTGAATCCCTATTTTTGAAATGCTTCTGCACAAAGTCATGTACTTTGAGTTTAATCCAAGCTATTCCTTTTTTGATGCGGATGACCGATATTTGGAGGTTGTTCATTTCCCCATCATCATCAGAGGCAGCCAAATTGTCAGCACTGAAGGAGCTCAGTAGCAAAGCAAGGAACAAATTCAGTACCTGATTATGGGAGGTAGTAAATAAAAATCAGTGAAATCAGTGAAATGTTTGCATGGACATTTTTCCCACTGCTCGGTGGGCTGGTTACAATGGAAATCTCTGATCTCTCCAAAGGGTCAATTTACATTATGCAGGACTGTGGTCAACACAGCCTTCATAGAAGGTAGTAAAAGGTGCTGTGAGCATTTTAATATGGGTCAGGCCTAGGGCAACACTTAAGGGTGCCACCCTGCATTTGGGTGTAACTTTCAAGAACTACTTTGTAAAAAGTAATACTTGAATACCATCATAAAGTATAATAACTAATGTATTAACATTATTATTTGATGGTAGAACTTCCCATGATATTTTGTTATTTTTTGGCATTTAGAAATGCAAGAAACTTTAAAATATATAACTAATCAAAATCATTTTATAGTAGTGGTTATTTTAGGGGGGTTTAAACATGAGTGAAACACAAGGGACTGCCAGACTAGTAGGTGGAATCTCAAATTCTATGTTTCTGTATGTTCCAAGTTCTAAAAGGATGAAAGACAATCCAACTAGCAGTCACAACATTACACATTTTCTGAAAAACACATTATATAACTATATATACTGACCACCAAGTTACCAATGACCATCACCATCATAAAGACAATGAGACACATGGCTTGTCCTGCAACCTCCATGCAATCCCACATGGTTTCAATCCACTCTCCACACAACACCCGGAAAACGATAAGAAAAGAATGGAAGAAATCATTCATGTGCCACCGAGGTAAGACACAATCTGGGTTTATCTTGCAGACACAGTCCTTGTAACTTTTTCCAAACAACTGCATCCCAACTACAGCAAAAATGAACACAATGATGGCCAACACCAAGGTCAGGTTACCCAAGGCACCAACAGAATTTCCAATGATTTTTATTAGCATGTTCAATGTCGGCCACGACTTGGCTAATTTGAAGACTCTCAACTGAAAAAAAAAAAAAGAGTAAAACATCTAGTTATGACACCACAAGTGTTTCAAAGTTTACAACCAATATATACTAAACTATAATGCACACAAACAAATATACAGGTACCTATATTTTACATGTGTGTGTCTGTACACGTTCAGCTTTAATGTATAATATTTATGAAAATGGTGCCAGTCAAATTATAAACCTACTTGGCTGTTTTGCAAACCTATTTGGACTTTTGTGTGGCTATGGCTTTTTCTACCAATTACTACTCAAAATATATAAATTTGAAATCCTGACATTAATTTCCAAATACTATCATTATTATGGGATTATTTCTGCTTCCCTCATACATGCCCTGTGAGAAATTATATCAATAGACAGATAATTTAAATATTGCTGATATTAACAATCACTATTTGCTATTGCTGATAGATTTAAACATTAACTATTTTATGTAATCTGAAAACTGCATCAGCAAATATTAACTTAACTATGGTAGGAGATCCCAAAATTCTAGTTACTCCAAGAAAGCTAGTCTATACATTACTCTATAAAACTGAATTGTTTCTGTTTTGAATGCAAACCAAATGATTGACACTCAATGGGTAAAGAGTATTATTAATTGAAAGAAATATTAATTTAAAAAAATTAAAAATAGACCTAAGACCAAACAAAACCAAAATTACCACTTTCTTCATTATAGAACAAATTAGAGAATTTATGAATCAAATTAGGTGAGTAGAAAACCCGTACATTCGCAAAGATTTTTATTTTGGTGTGGGATGGTGATCTTCTTAAATTCACGAAATTAAATTTAAACTTGCAAGCTTTGACACGGTCAGACTATGTGGAAATTAGTGGATATTAAAGATTTATGGTGCAAAGATGCTAATCCAATTGAAAACAAATGCAATTTTGTACCCCCCTACTTCAATATAAATAATGATAATAGAACAAATAGGTGGATGTTGATATGATTGATAAATAAATCCCAAGAGTGTCGTGTCACTTTTGGCTAAAAACATTTTTACATTACTAAAACGTTAAAACTGCTGGGAAGGAAGTATCTTTGGGAAATTGAGACGCATATTTTTAAATAGTTTTTTTAAAGTTTCTTTCACAATTTCAAATAGGTGCTAGTGTAAAAAGTCAAATAGGATATACCAATCGAAAGGAACGCAGGACGGAAAGCCCTTCCACGCCTTGAAGGCCTAACTCCATTAAACTGAGGCTCACAATAAAGCCGTCAAATATGTTCCAGCCCTCCTGAAAATAATAATATGGATCCATTGCTACTAGCTTTAGGACCATTTCAGCAGTAAAAATGCCGGTGAAAACCTACAAGAGAAATAAAATGTAAGGCATTCTGTTTTTTAATTTAGGCATGAAAAACCGAGAATATCATGCATTTGACACACAGTGAAGCACAGTTACATTTTTCTTCTAAAAGATAAACAGAATTGCAGTTCTAAACAAATTACATGATTTTACAGACCCGTCTTTCTTTCTATGCTAAATTGTGTAAACTGTAGTTCTGTAAATGTTCTGAAAAGAGATTCTCACTTGTTTCATTCATAAAAGAAACCATAATCTGATGGCAGCATAGCAGGAATAGGGACTGACTAAGATGCACTGGCACTTTACAACTGTCTGGCGCATGGTACATTTTTATACTCACAGAGCAGGCTGCCCTGCAAATCAAGCTGGAGGACGCGCACTGTAGGACTCAATCTGCCTCTCCAATAGGCAAGTATGGGGTGCCATTGGCCAGCAGCCCGCCATGATTTTGGCCAGTCCGGGGCTGAAAGGCAGTGTAACTAACAAGAGTTCATTTCTATACAGACTAGTAGAACAGCACAGAGGAAATGGGGTTTGCACATCTCCCCATGCATAGCTGAAGGCAGCGTACCTTAATACAAACATGTACTATAGAAATGTTCTAGCACCTAACATGGCTGCATATGATGTGTTTACTAGCATGTGATGACATGACATGAAGCACAAACTGTATGAATGAAATGTCTTACCAGATTCCCCACATATAAGACGTGTTCAAAGTGTTTGGTCATTGGATAGTGTTCCATAGCCATGAATAATGTGTTGAGAACAATACAAATGGTGATGGCCAGGTCAACAAAGGGATCCATTACAATCATATTCACAATAGTTTTAATTCGGATCCACAAAGGGCTACATGTCCATATTAGAAAAGTGTCGGCAAACTTGTACCACCAAGGTGGACACTTCTTCTGTGACTCTTCCAATTCTATAAAGAGATGGAAAAAAACACGTTCTAAAACTGGGAAAGGATAAGATTATCTGTATTTCCTACATTATAGTATTTTTACTATACTATGGGATTAGCCGCAACTTCGATTTACAAAAACACATAAAGGTGCACTCCTAGACATCATGTGAGGTACTTATTCTTGCCATAGTAAATACAAAAGTAAATTTATATGGGGTATAGTAAATATATTAACTCTCGCTTTATCATTCTTTCTTATTCAAAGTGGCATGAAACAGAATTTGACAATATTTGCTGATAAGGACAATTAAATTAATCCAGTGTGCCCCGTTTTTTTTTCCTGATGTAAAAACCTTAATCCTTACATGGTTCTTGGTCTTGCCATACTCAGGATATGCTTCCCCCATGCTTATTTATTCTTGGCAGGTCCCAGCAGCAACATCACTTAAAATCGAGGCTGTGATGCTACATAATCTGTTGTATCAAATCGGCCAGAATGGCCACCTTCCCCGTTGGCTGCTATTTGCTTTAAAAATAATCCCTGTACAGAATTAAGGATCTGCCAGAGCCAGCTATTCAACAGAGATTAAAGCCACCTCACCTTGCATTAACCATTAACCGAATGAGAAATCCCGCATTACACATATATTTAGTGAATGCTATCCATTATTAATCACATGATAAATAAAAGATAAATATATATCTTACCTTCTACAAGTGTTTGTGTTAGAACACTGAGAACACTGTTTGTTCGATTCCTTCTTCCAAATGAGGCATTCAGTTGATCCATTGACACTCTGAGAGATGCAGAAGGCTTCCTCCTTTTTACCTCTACCTCTGACATAGGCTGCACAGAATACATTTACAAAATGAGAAAAATTATTCAATTGAACTTTTGTTGATTTCATACACCCATGAACTCACACATAGAGCATGTCTGCCATTTACCATGGCTAATCTACCCCACTAATGTGTTGAACTGATAAAATTTAAGTAAGGGGTGTGAGGGGCAGAAATCAAGGGAGCAAAATGAACTTTAAAGGGCTTAAACAAGCAATAATAACAGAAGTTGAAGAGTGGGACATAAAAAAACAGAAAGAGAGTGGGTGAATATTAAACGCTTTGATAACATTATACGCATTAAATATGCCCTTTTCCATTCCTATGGCAACACGTGAGTTGCCTTGCGTCAAAAGTCATTTAAGGGCTCCCAGCAAAAATAAAAATGACGCAACTATCGTATTCCAAGGGTTCGGTCATTTAACGAAACTAAAAACGATGTTTCCGGTTATGTTACATTCAGCAGAGCAGACAGAACAGCACCTTTAGGAGATACTAAACTCAGTGGGAACTGCAGTGTTAAGTTAAAAAGACCACCAACTGATGAAAACCTTACATTTTAAGGTTAGTAGCTTGTTCGCGCTACGAGACTGCGGCTTAACATTTGGCTTTCCTATGCATAATATTTACTACCAAGCGATTAAAAGCTATCCCTTCTTCAACGTACTGCAACAAAAAACACGCTTCATCACATATACCTACAATACTGATTAAGGGATCAGCCAACCTAAATGCTTTCTTGGTGCATACTGAATATTGTAACTCAGGTTAACCTATTACATTTGATATAGGGTCTTCAGTGCGTTGCAGACAACTCACTCGTAGCCACGACTGGCATTAAAATTACCGCGACTAAACATTTTAAGTTATATACGGTAATATCCACAAAAGTTTTTGCAAGCCTACCAGTGTGCAGGCACCTATAACCTGGCTTTTGGGTGAGAAGGTTAAGTAGAAACATCGACGAGGTATTTTTATACCTATGTATCTTATTTGTCAAAAGAATTATCAAAAGAAACATATTTACTTCCTTAACATGCATCATGCTAATCTAGGAGTACCCCATGCTAGGTTAGATAGGACACACTGAGTAACATATTACGCTAACATGCTAACTAGAGAGGGTCAAAGTGTAAACACAAGAAAAAGAGAAATTCCACTTTTTTTTCAGCAGAATGAGGCAAAAGCAGACTGGAAATTAGATCACGGTTTCTGTACCAGATTCTGCTACATTTAATTTCTATTTCATTCTTAAAAATGAGATCTCAGAGTATCTGAGACAAGTGGTTTTAACCTATATTGACATAATGCTGTTGTGAAAAAGATCATTTCCACTGTAACACTCGTGCCTAGTCAGCCTTGCATGAGATGGACTACTTTTCCTATAAAGGCTGGTATGTTTATGGACAGCAACATTCAAAGGCAGCTTATATGTGTATATGTGTATATATATGCTCCCACCTGGCTCTCTTATTAAAACTCATCTCAATCTGCCTTGAGTTGAGTTTTTAATAAGCAGGATTCATAACTTTGGTTTGAGACCTGTGATGTTTGTGCACTCAATGAGAGTGCAGGGAGAGTTATGGTTTCACCTTCCCCACTTAACTATGTTTTACAAAGGGACAACACTGGCAAGTGTCTTTAGGAAACTGCAGGAAAAGGAGCTGGCCCTGTTAATGTATAATTCAAAGAGTGAGTAGACATTGCAGAAATCTCAGTGATTTTACTATGCATTACACAGTTGCCAAGCTCCCCCAGCAGCAAAATCTTATTGGGGAATGACCAACCTTTCCAATGTACAGTCAAAAACCCCAAGTCTCATTCATCATATCCCCTCTTTGAGAAGACTCACTCTGGGTATTAGTAGTTCCTTGCAAATGATTAAGCTTGTCAGTGTATTTGTTTCTGCCTCTATTACATTAGCAAATGGTTTGGAGGACGTATCAAGCGTTTAAGGCTATGCTACGTCGAGGTAAATTTCCAGTCTGTTTTCGCCTTCATGTTAGATGCATTAGAGTTGGTTAATTTAAAGGAAAATGCATAATTTGAGTATAGGTTTCAAGAAAGGATTGCATTAGAGGTTAGGAAAAAAAACAATACTCATTCCATCAGGAAAGGATCCGTTGGTGTTTTTGAGGGCGGCATACAGGAAAGCAGGATAGACCGCCATGCCTAGGCTAAACTACTAATAGACTTTCTTACGCTGTCATCGGTAGCTGCCTTATCTATTTTCACCTCAGGCAGAAGACGTCCACCAGGCATTTTGGAACCGGGACCACCAATTAACGACACCACTCCATTACAATCCACCGTGCTATTTCTTTTCCCATTTCTCCTGAGATTTGTGAAGATGCGTGAAGAGCGGCTCCCCTGGCTGTACCCGCTGTTATAACTGTTCCTCCTATCGTAGGCTCGGACTGGAATGAAAAGTGAATCTCGCCTGCCTTCACTCTCTTCCACTGTACTGTGTTCATCATCGGCAAACTCATTTTCAGAGACTGGTTCCCTGAATCGTCCACGAAAGCTGAATATGCTGCTCTTGCTGTTGTGTCTTGAGAGATATGGGGACCCTGGGATGCTGAGTAGAGACTAAAACAAATAATAGGAAACATTAACCCTATTCCCCCACATCTCTTACAAGTTGTAACACAATTATATTACAAATAGCATGAAGCGATTTAACAAGGCATTCCAAAATAGTACATTCATGTGAGTAAATTACGAAAACAATTATTTTAAAAAAGAAAAACAAGCACATTATGATGTGTACAGTACTCTCATCTATTACATGGTGCATTTGTTAATGAATTACCTGGTTCATGATTGAAAATTTTCTGCCCAGCCTGTTGTCAGGGTACCAGAACCCTTTCCTCCTCATACCATCTTCAGATTCATACATCTTTTCATTATCACCCTTCTCCTCTCCTTCAGATAGTTCTCTCTGTTTGCGTTTCCTTCTACGGTTTCTTCTTTCCTTTGCACTTTTTGAGCTCAGTTTGGAGAACTCTGAAGAGGTGTGAGACATCCTTGCATCGTCTTCTACTGCATCCTCTGTTACTGTGCCAAGAGAAGTAGCCTGAGCCTGGGTGAGCACCAAGACAATATGTTATTGGCAGAACCGTATAACACCAGTTTTCACGTTTCCTGGTTTTTATCACTAAATCAAAATAATTCATGTAGGATGACCTTCCTTAAGATGTTAAGCATCATTTAAGCCTAATCTTGAGTGCTTTAGTAGTCGTTTCTTATTGGTCACTAGTGGTATGGAGACACTCATGGTCTGTAGTCTTGCTGATGATGTGGGAAATGTCGAATTATATGTGTGATATGTCGAATTCCTGTGGAAACTTTCACATTAGTGAATTCCCAAGATGAAAATAGCAAAATTTCCATATAAATGATAAATGATAAATGAGCAAATGCAATGTGAATTTTTTTTTTTATCAATCCATGCTCCTTGTAACGACTTACCTACCAGAGCTCCGTGAGGAAGAAGAATTCCTGACATCCGCTATGACCATGCTGCAATCCAGTATCCTGACTGGCCAAGTATGACCATGCTGCAATCCAGTATTATCCTGACCGGCCTAGTATGACCACTCTACTATCAGTTATCCTGACCGACCTAGTATGACCATACTGCAATCCAGTATCCTGACCCGCCTAGTATGACCATGTTGCAATCCAGTATCCTGACCGGCCTAGTATGATCACTCTACTATCAGTTATCCTGACCCAGCTTTTTGTGACCATCCTGCTCTTTGTATTCTGACCTGGCTTTGTCTAACCATGCTGCTATTTGAATCCTGACCTACCTTTGTTTGTCCATGTTGCTAAATTAATCCTGACCCGACTTTGTATGACCACACTACTATCTGTATCCTGACCTGGCTTTCTATGACCATGCTACTAGTAGCCAAAACTCTTGATGTGGTTCACAATACCTCCTCTCACTCAATTCAATCCTCCAAAACTGCCTCTGGACAAACATTCATGGAATGAAGAACTCATTTAATTGTGATTTTTTTTTTTGTTTGTTTACAAAATCAAATCATACCTGTGCTTCTTCCTGCATTTTTTTCAGTTGCTCCAGCATTGCCTTGAATTCATTCTCCTTCCGCTCTGCTTCCTCCAAAGTTGCTTGATTTTGTTCCTCATAAGCCATGGCTACCACAGCCAGAATTAAATTCACCAAATAAAACGACCCCACAAAGATAACCAAGACAAAGAAGATCATATATGTTTTTCCAGACGCACGCAAGGTCTACAAAATACAATCAATGCAAGAGAGACCCTGGATGACTGGCGGCAGTAAGTAGTATCTACAAATATATATATATACAAGAATAAAGTGTAAATAGATTATTGTCACATAAACATGCACTAAAATGAAAATGGATATTGTCACACTAATAACAGGGAAGACAGAGAAGATTTTGTGGTATGTTATATATTACGAAAACAAGATGCAGAGTCACTTGAGCTTTTAAGATATCATAAGTTCTTCAGATCCTATGCCTAAGGAGGGGACATTTACATTCTTAAAAGACTACATGACACAAACATTACTCCAGACCTAAAAGGTTACAACCGGACCTAGAATTTCTGCATATTATACTTGCAATTGATTTATTTAATTTTAAATATTTTGATTGGTAAGCTAGTAATCTTGATGGTATATAAATTCACAAAATAGTCAAAAATGGGAATGGCTAGTATGAATAAATATACCCTGGCATAAGGGGTGCCTCTGCAACAGATTTTCAATTTATTGCAACAAAAAAGGCTGTGATGACCCACAATTGCGGTTTGTTTGATTTTTACAGTTTAAACGCTGTCATAGAAGTGTAAAGATGTAAACATTTGTCACTGAGCACACTTATACCAATGTAGAAATAGTAGAACAGCACTCAAATATTTCTAATGCTCAAACTGGGCTCCACCAGCACTCCAAAATATCACAAATAAAGTCGCTCAGCATTCCAGTAGTTAAGTAAGGTGTGTTTAATTCAACAAGGGCAACGTTTCGACCTTACGGTAGTGAGTTTATATAGCGAAAAACAAGTTAATTACAACAATCATTAACCATGTGTGCAATTTAAAGTGACAATGCAAAAAACATCAGTTTAAAGCAGGTGATTCCATAAAGAGACAATGTATATTGTGTCAAATATCAGTGATTCTGATCACTGCAAAGTAACAATTGATACAAAGTTTACCTAAAAAATATAATAAAGTGCCACACATTTAAAACCATAAATCGCTTTCAGGAATAGGAACAATATATAATAGGAACATATATATATATATATATAATATATACACGCACACATGCCAACGAATGTCTCATATAATATCTAAAAAAAGGGAAAAGCATGTCTCAAATGCTCATGTTCATATAGACATGCCTTTTCTTTTTCTTAGATATTATATGAATAAGAATCACTGATATTTGACACAATATACACTGTCTCTTTATATTTTATAAAATGATTGTTTTTCATACTGATGCAATTGTATTACTTTGCTACTTTGTTATAAAGGAATATCTTCCCATGTGTATGGAATCACCTGCTTTAAACTGAAGTGTTTTGCATTGTCACTTTAAATTGCGCACATGGTTAGTGATTGTTGTAATTAACCTGTTTTTTGCTATGTTTGCCATGGCTCGACAAAGACCGTAAGGACGAAACGTTGCCCTTGTTGTTGAATTAAACACGCCTCACTTAACTACTGGAGTGCTGAGCAACTTTATTTGTGAGCACACTTATAATGAAATAATTGAAGGACCTGCAACAGCTTTTCAGATTACTTGGCCAGAAAAAATGACTCCTATGATTCCCAGGTCTAGCCATTGAAACTGATAGGACTAAATAAACACTTCTAGCTGTCTCATGATAGTACATTTGGTAGGAGTCAAATCAAATGATTAATTTGTTCCCCTCCTATGATGAACAACAGAAATTCCCACTAGCTGTGCAACAATTTAGGGGATTTTGAAGGAATTAGCAATGTTAGCAGAACTATCTTAAATTCTGTACAATGCACCCATTTTAAGCACTATATCAAGATAAACTGAGGGTTGGGGCCTGTGATTGGCTAATATTTTACAGGCCGTATATGCAAAAACAAGTTGAATTTGTCTCAAAACTAAAGTAAATTTCAAATCAAACAACTCAATAATAATACTTACTAATTGATACAAGTTTTCCCAATAATCCTGAGTCATAAGGCGAAACAAGGCCAAAAAGGCCCAGCTGAATGAATCAAAGCTTGTATAATCATAGTTTGGATTCCTGCCTGCTTTCATACATGTGTAGCCCTCTGGACATTGTCTAAAAAAAACAGAAAGAATCATTTGTTTTATGGGTCCACGTGATGACAAAGAATGTGTCCACTACTGAATAATAGGATGCACTCTGAGTGATGACAATATGCTTCTGATAAATTGAAACAAAGATGTTAATTTGGTATACAAATATTATAATTTCCCTACTATAGGCATAGTTGTGTCATTTACAGCCTGTGGACCACAGTATTTTCTACATTATACAAACATCACCAGACTCTCCTGTAGTTCTTGGTTAATAAATAAGTAGATAACTTTTTTCTTGATAACTATTATTCCCTTTCTTATAGTTATGAAAGGGTAATCTTGCATGTTGTGATAACTTATGTTCCCAAAACTCGCAGCAGCCAAAACAGATGCATGACTATATAGGCATGGATTTTAACAAGATATCTAGGAAAAGAAAGCTTACCCAGCATCAGAGCTATTGCCACAAAGTATCGGATCAAGTGCTCCATGGACTTTGTAAAAGTTTGCTGTAAAGTTTATAGCAAAAACATGTTTCAATTGTCATTTAAATATGCATTGACATTAATTTATAACCATGACTAAACCCTCTGTATTTATGTTCAATATAAACTGGATGCCTTATTGAATAATCATTCATTTTTTGCCTGCAGTTTTAGACCTTTCATCCATATTAATAGCTTAATACAATTCTTATAGCAACATCACCTCCTCACATACATTGTCTTACAAAGACAGACATCTTCTTTGTTCACACTTTTTATATCTATCAACCAGATTGAGTCCATTAATGGTCTGGAGCACCACCAACATTTAAATATTATTGCTATTGGAACTAAAATATTAGATAATATAAGACCACTAGAGGTCTAAATGAAACAAATAACCTGTTTTAACCCCTTGATGACAATTGACGTGCCAGGCACGTCACGACTTTAAACAGTTGACGAAAGCGATCTACAATAGATTTCTTCACCCCAATGGTGTTGCTGTAATGCCTCGATGTCGAGGCAACAAGCAACACAGATGCTCAGGCCCCTCCCCCAGATGTCAACATCCGCCATATATTGTATGGCAGCGGACGCCTGGTTTAAAAGAGCTTAGGAGGCAATCGTTGATAGTGAGGTATTCAGCCCCACCGAACACCCACCAAGAGATTTTGCCTCTCACTAGATGGCAGCGTCCTTTCCAAAAGGGTCTCTCCAGACCCTCCTGAGAATTCTGCAGGTACTGCATTCAACCATGCAAGTCAACAAAGCCCAGCTTTCTAATCACAATTTAATTAGTATAAAGTATAAAATTAGTATAAAGACGATAACCACACAACACTAATTTCAGAACAATAATTCAAATATAAATATATATGAATTATTTATATATACACACAAACATACACATATAAACACTTGTAGACATGCAATATAAATATTGTCCCATCACATACTTTCGTTGTTTATGTATTCATTAAAGTCAAAACCCCTGCTGCCATTGGCCAAGTATGTTTCTTCCATGTTGATTGGCCAAAAAACACACTTGCGCCTTAGATGACCCATGAAAAGCTGAAGACCGATTAAAGCAAAGACGCTGAGGCAAAACACTGTCAAAATCATTACATCTGACAGCTTCTTCACAGACTGAATAAGGGCACCCACAATTGTCTTCAGACCTGCAGAAAGAAACATAAACTAAATAATTTAAAAATGCAAGATGAAAATTTAATTGTGCCAAGCTACATCCTGAGAATGACGGCCCTTGCTCTTGCCTCAGATTCAGGATATCTTTAAGTCTATCCCATGCATGCTTAAACTCCCTTACTGCATCATCTATAATGTGGTGGTGCACAGGCAGGGTTCCAGGAGAAGAGGACTGTCTCTTAATCAAGTATAGACCTTCCTAGTTCCTGTGATCGGCATGTAGCAAAAACAAATACCCATGCTTCCATATACTATATATAAAAAAACATTTGTATCTGTATTGGTTATAAGCATGGCTTTTAATTTGATAAACTGTAGATTTAATCTTTATAGATTTGAATAATCCCCCAATAAATTGCATTTTACTTTTGAGCTCCTCATCCACCTTGTGAAAGCTGTATACCACTTCACAGTGGCAGCACAAAGTAGTGATCTAAAATTAAATAAAAATGTCTGATTATAATGGTGATAGCAACTTTTGATCAGGTGTTTGTATTCTCCTTCCTATATTTCCCCAATAACCATGCCACTCTTCTTCAGGAGCAGTGTTTGGCAATGCTTACTTCCTCCATCCCTTATAGGCCATATCTGGGAACGCAGGTCGGGTTACCCGGTGCTCTCCCTGGGGGAGCGGCTTAATAGGATGGGTCTAGCTCCAGATAGCATTGAGTCCTATGGGAGTGGGAGTGGAACTGGGGTGGCTACAGGCCGGTGCTGCGCCCAGGAGAAAGAGCAGCGTGACCTGGAACAGAAGTGCTTCACCCATAGACATAAGAGTTCCCGGGTAGGCTAAAGATTGGCTGGGGCTTGACCCAACATCTACTACACACCGCAAGACGGACACCTTCATAAAGCCACTTCCCTAGAAGACTACCCTGGGAAATGTTGTGAGTATGCATGTGTATAACAGACCCATTTCAAATAAAAGATACCGGCTTATTAGAACTCTTAACTGCTGTCTTCCAAAAATAAAATCCACAACCTTCTGAAATTGTGAAACCAGCCGTGTGTGATAAGGTACAACTAGACTGAAAGATGTACAGTACAAAATGGCGAACATCAAATAAACAGATATAACTGTGAAAAAATGCATAATAACAGACAATAGAGAGGCATAACAAATTATTCCATGCAACTTTATCAATCTGTGCACAATAAGCAAATTCATGAGCAGGACACAAGCAGGGGGTTGAATTATGTCCATGCAAATCATTTAAACTCCAAGGCTGAACAGATTTTTCCATTCTCAAAATGGCTATAATCTGGGAATTGTGAAAGTGTATTCCATAATACAAAAAAAATATCAATCAAGCCAACCCAAAAAGTGATTTATCTTTTCATAGAAATAAGCTGTGACTGTTGATTGTGCCATGCATGTAAACACTTGGAAATTGCAAGATCTTAAATTTGTGCATATTTTGAAAATATGTCAAAAAGCTACTTTAATTTTCCAGCACACGTTACTAATCAGAATGAATGTGTGGTTTAATAAATACATTTTAAACTGTTTGGAGATCAAGTTCATGTGAATGATAATTGAAGCAAGCATGCTGAACGCTCCTGAATTATAACTAATAGATTGTAAGCTCGTAAGCTGGGCTCTCCTCTTTCTGAGCTATGTTGCCAATCTTATTTATCAATTTTAATGTCATTGTAAAATACTTTATTTGCCCCTACGGAATCTCATGGTGCTATATAAATAAATCTATTGGAATGTAAAATTCTATACTGTTATGTATCTAAAACATCAATCAAGTTGGTTCAACTATTGGTTCATGCATTTTCTAGTTTAAAATTAAGTCACATTCCAAAGAACAAAGTGTATTTCCAAAATAGTTAAACCAACATGGCTGTCGCTCTTTCCTATATGGATTATTAAATTAAATATAAATTAAATATAATTTCACACTTCAGTTATGTTTGTGACTTGTCGATTAATATCCCAAATCACTTCCCTGCAAAACATTATGAGATTTCCAAGTTTGGTGCCTATCAAATCTATTAGCTGCAAGTTCTTACTTGCTACGTCTTTATTAGCAATCTAATTTAGATACCGTATATAGGATTTTATACGATGTGTGCAGGAAATGTGTCAAAAGCACTATAAGCAATTCAATAGTATGTATGTGATTTACATGTTACATGTTTCATAAACTTTATCAATGACTGTACACTGTACAGTGCTATCACAATGGGAACCTGTCAGACGTACATGCTGGGGTGATAACTAAATAATAGGCTTCCAAGTAACGGGAGGATCTCTATGAATCCTGAAATGCTCTGTACACAGTGTATATAGTCAACGAAACACACCCTTTTGGGATTGTCAATTTCTTTGAATAGTTCTGTATGGGCATTCTGTAATCTAAGGCGCTTATTTCTTGAGCATCATGCAAAAAAATGTGTGTCAATTTTAGGCTTGGCAGTCTTCATTTATCAAGTCTCATGTAATTGTTTCTTAATGCCAATATAAATTAAACATGGAAACATTTGGCTAAACAATAATAGATCAAAAGGTGCTGTCCCATCTAGACATTTAAAAGTTGTACTAGTACTACGAAGACCTATGTCATGTTACTATGACGACACCTGTTTCCATCTAACCATGACTTATCAGTGTCATATGACTACAACCCACGATGAAAAGTTCCCAGAGAAAACGGAGTAAATTATTGACGGGCAGACATTTGACATCCTGTGTTGGACAGAATTATATTCAGAAGAGTAGATAGAAGAGCACCTTTAACACATTAGCAATAAGTTTTAAGCGTTGCTTTGGGTGTCAAACCATGCATTGTTTAATAATTATTCATATATGGCGTCTTTGCCTTTTACGTTTTTCTTCCCAAAGAAAGGCAGACTGCGAAGCCTGTCAAAAATGTATTTCTACCATTTTTGAAACAAATTAAACAAAAGTATGTTGAGGTAAAGGATCAGCCTTAGTGTTTAAATAGTTTCTCACCTGGAATGACAGAGATAGTTTTCAAAGCTCGGAGAACTCTGAATGTTCTCAGCGCTGAGACATTCCCAAGGTCCACAAACTCTGTCACATATCTGTAATAAGGGAGGTCACACACAAACACAATGACAAAACACAAAACGGCTACAAAACAAGAAGTACGTCACAGGGCCTACCCAACACCTAACATCAACTGCAGGCCACCTTACCTGGAATTACAGAAATAGTTTTCAAAGCTCTCAGTACTCTGAAAGTGCGCAGAGCTGAAACATTGCCTAGGTTTACAAACTCTGTTATATACCTGCAGAATCAAATCAGAGTTACTTATAATGATGTGGACGACTTAAGAGGTGAAAGCAGTCCAACATTTAGCACTGTGTAACTGGGGGACCCTGAAAAAAAGGCAGCGATGCAGCCCGCAACATGTGAAAAACTAATGAAACATTAGAAAAATTCAAATCATTTCCCATTAGAACTAAGTGTGCCAGTAAAATTAAGAAAGAAGTGAAAATAAAGCTTTTAATATATCACTATACAATGGGGCAATGAATATCTATATGATGGGTAATAATATATTTTAATCTTGAGCACCTTCTTACTAAGGGGGCCCTCATATATGGGCACATATGGAATCCCGTGAGCTAGTGCCCTCTTCCTTATGATTATCTGTGTACGTAACAAACCCATGAACATGACCAATTCTTACAACATATAGATGGTAGATAAAATATATTAAAGTGCCAGCAATTTTCCCGTAAGTGTGAAACATTGTGACTGTAGCCATAACTAATCCTCTGAACACATACACAGTTACAGAATTTAGAATATTATAGGTTGTTATTTCAAGATTTATTTATACTGTATCTGTGCATTAGACCTTTTCATTGTGCTAAGCAAATGTATTTAGCACTTAAACATGTAAAGCCATTAAATCTACTCGTGGTGATTTGGAGAAATGATGTGTAATTGTGGACATCTGATTTACATGTTACATGTTTCATAAACTTTATCAATGACTGTACACTGTACAGTGCTATCACAATGGGAACCTGTCAGACGTACATGCTGGGGTGATAACTAAATAATAGGCTTCCAAGTAACGGGAGGATCTCTATGAATCCTGAAATGCTCTGTACACAGTGTATATAGTCAACGAAACACACCCTTTTGGGATTGTCAATTTCTTTGAATAGTTCTGTATGGGCATTCTGTAATCTAAGGCGCTTATTTCTTGAGCATCATGCAAAAAAATGTGTGTCAATTTTAGGCTTGGCAGTCTTCATTTATCAAGTCTCATGTAATTGTTTCTTAATGCCAATATAAATTAAACATGGAAACATTTGGCTAAACAATAATAGATCAAAAGGTGCTGTCCCATCTAGACATTTAAAAGTTGTACTAGTACTACGAAGACCTATGTCATGTTACTATGACGACACCTGTTTCCATCTAACCATGACTTATCAGTGTCATATGACTACAACCCACGATGAAAAGTTCCCAGAGAAAACTAGTTTTAGTGAAATATTTGCCATTTGTTTGAATAAGTTAGGCTTGGTCTTAAAGTGCTACCTCACAGGGTAAGCACCCCATCCTTTTAATTAGCTTTTCTGTATTCTTAAAGCTGTGTAGCAGAATCACTTTTTTTTTACATAATATTCACTATAATATAGGTATAATGTATAGGTCTGAGTAATATATTTGGTGTGCATCTTGTAGTATAATGTATAGCTCTCATAGCGTACCTGCACCTAGCCTGAGATTGGGTCATCTGCTTTTTATACGTATGCCAATAGCAGAGTACTAAGCTATGTTGGAAAAAGTAAACATATATAACTGTGCTCTATTAGTTTTTTAGGAATAGTTCAGCCAATTAGAAACTGTAGTATTAAAATCTACTCATTTTGTTTGTTTTGTTGAGTAAAACATCAAAAAGGAGACTACATGGGATGTATTTAGCAACAAAGACACTTGCAGAAGAATTTTGCTCCGTGTGCATTCTGAAAAGCTGGCCCTAGTAAGCTCGCCGGACTTTGAGGTGTAGCCCATGTGAGCAGGGCCAGGCTGGCCCATAGGAAACCAGGAGATTTCCCAGTGGGCCAGCACACAGAGATGCTATTGCTGCCTCCACAGGCTGCTTAATGATTTAAAACGGCCGGTGTGCAGGCACCATGCCGCCCAGTGCCTTAACACTGAAGAGTTCCTTGTGACGGGGAGTAGAGAATGTCGGAGGAGAGCAGTAAATATTTAAAAAAAAATACTTGGGGTGATAGATGGAAGGGGACCCATACGCAAAAGGGGGCTGTCTTGGGGCAACAATTATAGGGTTATAAGCACACAACAGGGTGGTTAGGGCATCACATATAAATTACTTTAACCAGTACAAAAGGGGATGGGGGCATCAATACACAAGGGAGGGGTGTTTAGTATTGATAGAATGACATATAAAAGTTGATCACAAAACTGTCCACTACTTTTTTCAGTATCACTAAATTAACCCTGTATTAATATGCATTATAAAGCTAAAAGTCCATATTTTCTCTTAGTAAAAAATGAGTGCGGGCCCCCGCACACATACATTTTTGATGAAGTGGCCCTCTGCAGAAAAAACCTGGACACCCCTGCATTATGGGATTATCACTAGCATTTTTTACTGCACACTTTTATCGTTAGTAAAATTATATTATACATGGTATAATATGCTATGGTGTCAGTATGCTACATTTTTATACCACCATAAATATTTTGGCCTGGAGATGATGCCTCCTGACTAGTCTATATATCACGCCAAACTAATATGTTTCAACAATGTATTATGCAAATTATAAATACATTCCAGTTTTGAGGACCTAGAAAAAAAAAACAGCTTTCAAATAAATACTTGCTTCTTCCTTGTAGAAGTGGCAGAGTTACCAGGCCTACACACAATGTGCTTAAAATGAAGCTTATTTGAAATTACTTTACTTAGGGTATCCAGGGCTTAAATACCTGTCATTAATTGTGTTAAATACTCATGAAATGGTTGCTCAGATTTGATGACTGAATGAAAAGCTTGAACCTGTCCTCCAAAAAAATTTTTTAGAGGTAAATTGTAAGTGGATTAAAGAAATTTGTTTCAATATAAAAGGAAGCAAAATATTAAAATTAAGCCAAGCATAGTAGGTTCTCAAAAATGAAAACCAATCCAAAATTTAGAGAGAGAATCCCTAATCCATTTCGTATCAACATAAAATTCTGTATTATATCATAAAGGACTTGTGGTATTATTACATAGACCAAAAAAACAGACAGTATTATAAGTGGAAGCCTGATTTTGAGTATGAAGACCAATTAAATAATCAGAGAGTGGTGCCTCTGAATATCCTATAACACTACCAACATAATAAATGATTGTAATCATTACTACTCTGCTATTTATCAGGATGCTCTGACATTACTACTCATACTCGTGTTAGTGGTTAAGCTTGTATTACACACTTACAATGCGATTCTCACCGCTAGCCTTAAGAAGAATATGTATGTTCATTTTAGAAATGCATTATAGCGATGAATCTTTTCATCTTTTGGCTGTTCTAATGGTCAGAGGACTTACTATTATCTGCTTGGCAAAATAGGAGGTTTAATGCCATTTTAATTTGTAGTCCCCTGTGCAAGAAACAACACTGCCTCCAGACACATATATCAAGGCATTAAATGTGCAGCATTGTATTTTTCTAGCATTAGCTATACAGTAATGTTTTTATCAAAACATATTTGATACATAGGAAATGTGAATAATTACATTTAAATATCAGTGCAGAAAACTTACGCCATCATAATAACGCTGAAGTCCAGCCAGTTCCATGGGTCCCGCAAAAACGTAAAGTCGTCTATACAAAATCCTCTTGCAATGATTTTCACAAGTGACTCAAATGTATAAATACCAGTGAAGGTGTACCTATGGTAATAAAATGGTAAATAGCCATACATACCGGTTAATTATACTTTACAGGAAATTAATATCAATAGGAATGCATCTTAAGTGTGGGTAGAAAACAACACAGAAGTGTACGTGTTCTAACTCAATAAGTACCAAGTAAGATATTCAGGCACTCGGGGTATACACATAGTTTGTTAGAGGACCCCTTTGTGGTATATCCTATGAGGGGTGGGGGCAGAGTCTGTAAGATTACTTGTGGTTGGTCCTTCAAAAGCGTGCCTGGAAATGTGTCGTGTTTGA
This sequence comes from Spea multiplicata, assembly GCA_009364415.1. NCBI lineage: Eukaryota > Metazoa > Chordata > Amphibia > Anura > Pelobatidae > Spea > Spea multiplicata. Next base: position 40,826,276 of record VKOC01000002.1, on the reverse strand, counting down.
CTGAGACTCCACGTGAAGTGCTGCTTTTCCCACGGCTCTGGGAAAGTATTTTCAAACTCCGAGCAGGGGAGCAGCGTTTGGCCATGTCCTCTCTTTTCCCACTTCTGTCTGTTTTCTGTGTATTTCTGCCTATTTTCCACCACTTCCTGTCCCTTTAAAGTCTAAATGGGGAACGTCCCATCCGCAGATTGGGGGAGATGTGGAGCCCTGGGTAGCTAACGCGCAGAAGTTTCCCGGTATGTTTATAAGGCGATTTGGATTATCCTTAAGCAGGGCCAGCTCAGCCCTTGCGGAAGAAAATTACCAGGGGTGGCATTTCACAACACATTGCTCACAGGTTAGGGAATATCCCCCACTATGGAATACTTCCTTTCTAACATATTGTTTTTCAGGACTTACATGTGTGGGTTTTTTCACAAAATAGAATTTCCAGAAATAAAAAAAATATTTAAATATACTTACTCCACTTGTTTAGACCAATCTGGAGGGTTACTAAAAGTCATGAAGACGCAGTTGGTCAAAATAGTGCACATGATTATCATGCTAAATACTGTACAATGAAGTCAAGGAGATAAGCTGAATATTTGGAGACAAAGCTACAATTTGGCTACTACATAATTACAATGGTTATTAGTTTCCACTAAATACATTGTATACAATTTGCTGAAATTTATGCCAGTTTATGTCACTTGAACCAGATTAACAAATAGAAAACCTCTACTTCTTGTCAGTTAATTATTACAAAATAAGTTGCCTAAACAGTAGATCAGCATGTTTGACTTTATAACCCTAAAACCTTTGACCGGTGATATTCCTAGAATACCCAATACGAAGAAGAGAATAAATTAGTATTTTATGTACAACGTGTCTACCTATAGTTTGAAAGATAAGAACCTCAGGCACTGTAAAAAAAGGATATGAATGTATCAAAATTTTAATAGCTATTCTCCTTAATAGGTTAAAAGGACTTAATATATACATGGAAGGAGCGGCACTAAATCTGAAGATAGTTTTTCCTTTGTTTAGTACTATAAAGGTCTGCGGAGAGGAAAAAGAGAAAGAAGATACAAGCGATCAGAAAATTACTAACACATAATAGTAAAAATATATCAGTGTTTAAAGCCAACAACATCAAATTATAATATACAGCAGAATAAAGTGTTTTTCGTTATAAATGGACTACATAGTACACAATTAACCTTTACATGTCATCATGAAATTAACAATTTATTTTACTTGAATCCAATAAACAAGCGGACTATCTTTGTAATCCCTTCAGTATTGCCCACATAAAATATTTATATAAAATAGGTATTTGCTTGTTATATCAACCAAACACATTTCAAAACAGCACATTGTTAATATATATGATCCTATTTATTAATAAAAAAATATGATTTAAAAATAGCAAAATGTAAACTGTCCTCTTCGCTGTTTGGCAATTCAATAGTCAGATCTAACTGAAGCCCGTGCTGGGATGAAGCATTAGGGGCGATTATACAAAGCACCAAATTTACCGTATTGGCTCGATTATAGGCCGCACCCTAAAAGTTAGGTGCTTTTTTAAAGAAAAATTGTAATTTAAAGTGTAATAGATATGCTGCCACTATGCCCCCCAAGATATGCTGCCACTCTGTGCCCCCCCCCCAAGACTTACTCTCGGAGTCCCGGTGTTTTGCGGGGGACATCTATTCTACGCAGAATGTGTATACAACTTCCTGCAAGGGAGATTGCTAAAGCACATCGAGCAGTCGAGCCGGCAGCGGAGATTGCTTACGCCCATCGCCGCTGCCTGTGAACGTCTGCGCGATGCGCCTAGACAATCTCCCGTGCCGGCACTCCCCCCTGACTGTCCCGGGCATCGGGCGATACAAATTGCGCAATTCTGCGCTAAACCCCGAATATAGGCCGCACCTCCACTTTAAAGACTTAAAGTTGGGGGAAAAAATGTGGCCTATATCCGAGCAAATATGGTATATACTGAATAAAAGCCAAATATATCTACACCTATTTTCATTTATAAAATAATTCCAACTAAACGCTGCATGGACTTTTTTTTTTCCTCACAAGGATAAGCAAGTACAATAACAATTTGCCCAGATCCACAAACCAGAACACCCGCACCCATATCATTTTCTCCCACTTACGGTTGATCTTGTGATACTTAGGGCACATGTTTTGTTAACCTGTATTTTAAGAGTCCCTTACGCGTATGTTTACCTGAGGTTTCAATGTGTTACAAATACACACGCGGAACAGCTAATTACGACTACTATGAGAATGAACTCTCCTACTCAAAAGACTCTTACACCACACAGCTAAAACGTGGGGCTTAATTAAACCTCTATTTTTGCATCTGATATGTGCATTAAGACAAACAAGTGTATTCACTGAATGATATGTTTCTTATGTCTCAATGCTTCTCCCTTTTTCTTGTTAGTTTATGAAATGCATCTCCATTACTGTTATCGAGATGTTAAAATTTGATAGGAACTGTGCTGACCAAGATTAAGAGGAGCTTAAAGTTACAATTTGTAAGATTGTAGAGCCCATTTCATGAGCATGGAGATGAGCTTTGTTGATCTCCCGTTCTCATATCTACAGATGTCTCAGTGCCCTCTAATTTTAGGATTGCCATGGTTTTATTTTTAAGTATTATCTTCCACTCATCCCCTTACTTCTTGACAGGTTTATGGCATAATCCAAGAATACTTATCATATATACCCATCTGTAGTGGATATGGACAACATCACAATAAAGCTTGTACTGAGGATGATAGTTACCGATGATGGAGTTACTTACATTGTAATAGTGGTTGACTGTACAAAAGCCTAGCTCGTGGTCAGTAGGGGGCATTTCCCTAGCACCTCCTATATGACCGGTTGTTATCTGATTGGTATACTCTACGAGTCTATGAAAAAGGTAGAACTAGGGCTAGAGACACTTCAGTCATTGATCATTCAACTAAAATGAGACTGTGTGACAAAAAAGATTCAGAACTCTTGCCGATACTTAGGGCCAAGATGGCCGCAGAATCTCCTGGGACAAGAAGGTGGATTTCTGGTAACTGTATCTTTGTTAAGGTCATGAGTAGCTCTTATTTCTTATGTAACTAAATGTATGCCTTTGTATTCATTTTGTCTGTTGTAAACTGTAAGTTGTAATTACCCTTTTAGATATATTGCTTTGATGTTTCAATGTTTAGGTAAAGTATATAACTCTATGTTACAACTGTCTATATTTTATTATCCATATCCATTATCCATATCAACCAATATACTTTTTAAAATAATATCGTAGTGGCACAATTAGTTTTGCTGCAATTAAAACAAAATGGAGTAGTCAGAACAACGCCATCCTATACACTGCTCGGATTTAAGGGTTTTTGGCCGCTGCTTTTTCTGTGTTATATTTGCAATTTCACATATAGCCACCAGGGTCAGGGTGACTAGTATGGTGGGATGTTTAGGCATTGTTAATCTCTTGCTATATCTCTGCTCCTTTTATTATAATGAATTACTACTCCATTACTTGTCTGCATGGCTGATTTACGCAGGACATCACTGTACAATATCATCTATACAAGCCATTGGGCCACCTAAGCAAGGCACCAATAGTTTTACTCTCCCTGTTCTAAACAGAACCATAAACATATCTGACCATATGGCAGGAAGTGAGATAATAGGTTTATTTACCGCCTAGTCTCTTACTTGGCTGGTCATTGTCAGATTTAAAGTCTCTGCTCTAATGCAGGTTTAATATTTGCCTATTAAAATAAAATAACCAGTTGTATAATAACCTATATAAAAGTTGTAGCAAAACTAATCCTCTATTCTGAAGACACTATGCATCATCAAATATAATTATCTTAAAATAATGGACCAAAAGAATCTCCCGTCTCTTAAATTTCGCAAATTCACCATTCCTGATCTTCTTCTGAACCTATGTTGAAAGACTACATAGTCATCAAAATGCCATGTTATCCGTAATTACGCGTGGGAACTGGGAAGGGCTTTGTTCTACTCTCAAAAAGTGAGGCACAAACCTCTAAAAACTAGAACAAATGGCAAGCTGTACATTTCCCTAAAATCAGAATCAACAAGCTACAACTTGCATCTGCGGAAAGTCCCCCGCCGACCCGTTCCTGCTACAAAAACGCAGTACAGCCTTTGAGCCGATATAACTCTGAATGTTTTTTGCCGTGAAAAAAATTCCAAAATGCAAGCTGTGCACCTCTGTTTCCGGTAATACTTAAAGAAAAACCTCAGCAAAAGCAGAAAGGGGAAAAAAAAAAATCAATAATCATCCTTTTGCTGATGTGATAATACATTCTGAGGGAAGAGATTTCCGCGTGTCCCTAATGCATGCATCTGAAAGTAGCTTGACTTTAACACTCCGACAGACGCTGAGGTTTCCTGCTAGACACAATTCCAGTACTTTTAAACAAGTGCACTGAGTAATCTAATTAAATCCCATTAAACCTTTAATTGAGCATGAATGTATCACCCCCCCCTTTGCCACCACATAATGTGCTCCAATTTATCTTTGTGAAAAATATGCAATCCTCTTAATTCCAAACCCTCCCATTAGAGTCTTCCTGATAATGAAAAATGTTTATATCTTATGAATTGCATGTTTCGTACATTATTTAAAACTGTCATATCATGTTATCATGCTATTCATCAAATCTTATCAAACAGATCAATATTTTTTTTTTCATTTTTCTGTAGTATGTGAGATCTATGAACCCACAGAAAAAAAACCTACTACTTCATTTTTATTTTACATTCCCAGATAATGCATGGAAGGACTTTTTGGATGGGTGGTTAAAAATGCCATATATGCACTCAAACAGATGGTCAGTGTGGCTACCCCGACTATAACATATGAATGAATGATAAGCCCTGGCAGCAGTGATCAAAGATTTTTTCCAGCATGCTGCCAGTGTATGTCACAACAGATCACCTGACGGCATGCTGGCCCTTTTAACCCCTTCAGTCCCAGGGGGTTTTGGTACCGTAAGTCCCGGAGCAATTTTGCGCTGTCGGTTCAGCGATTATTCTCTTTTCCTGCGAATAGTGTACCCATGTAAACTATATATTGTTTTTTTCTAGGAGAAAGACGGCTTTCTTTAGATACCATAGTTAAATAATTAGTATGAGAAATTTAGTAAAAATTAGCGAAAATTAGAAAACCCTAATTTTTTTTTATATATTTTCCCCTCTGAATCCTCACAAAATTAGGTAAAGTGACAGAAAATCCCCTCCAAGTTTATCAAGTCAGGTGTCCTGATTTCAGAAATACCTAATCTATATAGAATTTCCATACTTTTCCCAGCACTTATAGGGAACACACTATAAGGTGTACATTATTCTATACAAAGCCATATAATTTTTACATTAGGTATGATGGGATATCAACTTTAATTTTAAACAAATAAACCAAACATACCCACAAAAGTATATATTTCTGTAAATCAGACAACCCAGACTATTGTATGAGGGGTAATTCGGCATTCTTCACACAGCTATTTGGCCACCAATCACTGTTAAAAGTTGGCCGCAGAAATTATTTCCTGCTCTATTTTCAGCTTTAGTGGCCTAGTGGCTCATTTGGGCCTGTTTAGCACCCCCCTAATTCTAAAAAGCCCCATAAAGTATATATTTCTATCAAGCAACCCAGAGGGGCATTAGGACATTTTTCATGCAGCTATTTGGCCCCCAATCACTGCCAAAGTTGCCCATAGAAATAATTTCTTGCTCTTTTTTCAGCAGAGAATCCTGGCCAAAATTGTTTAGCTGCATCTCCAGAATACAGAAATACCGCATATCCTTTTTTTTTTTTCTTTCTTTCTAGCAGGCCATATCCATCCCTTACATATAGTACCCTATAGCAGTAGCATACCTAGCGTGGGGGGGGGGCGCCCCAGTTGTCGCTCATCAGGGGGTGCCACGGGCTAGGGTGACCACATGTTCCTGATTGCCCGGATCCCCGGCAGCCTCATCATTTAATTTATTTTTTTTTTTAACACGGAGGAGACAGAGGGGCGCCTAGCAACCGCTCAGCGCCCCTCAGTCTCCTTCGCGAGGCTTCTAACGCTGTCACGGTGCCGGCATCTCATGCTGAGCGCCGAAATAAGACGTCATATTTCGGCGCTTAGCAGTGAAGCAGCGCAGCAGCAGAGCAGGAAGCAGCAGCAGAGCAGGAAGCAGCAGCAGAGCAGGAAGACTGAGGCGTCGTGCTCCCACCGCAGGACTTCTGAATGGTAAGTCCAAAACCTTTAACTACAAAGGGGAGAGGGTAGATAGTGGGGAGGGAGGGCATTGTAGATAATGTGAAGGGAGGGGGGTAGATAGTGAGAAGGGGGTAGAAAAGGGGAATGGTAGATAGTGAGAATGAGTGAATGTGTGGATGAATTGTCTGAATGAGTGAGATAATTAATGAGCTTGTGAGAATGCATTAATGAATGTGTACATTTGTGTGAATGAGTGAGAATAAATGGTTGTGTGAATTATGTGAATGAAAGTGTGAATTAGTGAGTGACCGTTAGTGTTTGTGTATATGATAGATGTATATAGATGCTAACAGCAAACATACATATATATATATATATATATTATATATATATATATATATTGTTATTGAATTTTTTTGTCCTATTTTGCTGTGTTACTTACTTTAAATAAAAGTGTGAGATTTTTTTGTGGTGGGGGGTCATATTCAGTTTTGGACAGGTAAATGCTGCATTTATCGTTTCAGTCCAGAAGTTTCGGTGCATCCCAAAGCCAGACAATGAAGTGGTAGGCCTACACCACATCAATGTTTGGCTTAGTATATAGTGATAGGAGTTATGCTGCACCATTATCAATGTCTGGTTCAATGTATAGTGATAAGGATTACGCTGAACCACCATCAATGTCTGCCTCAGTATATAGTGATAGGTGTAATGCTGTACCACCGTCAATGTCTGCCTCAGTATATAGTGGTAGGTGTTATGCTGTACCACCGTCAATGTCTGCCTCAGTATATAATGTTAACAGTAATGCTGTACCTCCTTCATTGTCTGCGCCAGTATATAATGATAGAAGCTATGCAGTTTTAAAGTGTTTGTGGGGGGGGGCACATACAGGATCCGCCCCAGGTGCCAAATACTCTAGGTACGCCCCTGCTGAATGGTTCTTATCTGCTATGAAATTCTGTGTTTCTCATAACCATGATAACTTGTTACAGTGTGTTGAAATACATGTATATTCTCAGTAGGTGCTCTGAGATTGGTGTTGTATTTCTGCACCAAACGTGCAGGGTGCTGGTAGCAAACCTAAATCAATAAGTATGCATTCTTTTTGCATGTCTGTGTGATCTATAAATGCTGGGATATCTTATAGGACTCCACAATTAACTTATGTTATGAGATTTTATTGACTTTTTATGTTCCAGAACTTTATTAAGCATTTTGCATAAAATGATCCAAAAAGAAAATCTAGATTTAGCTAAAGCAGTTGATCTGTCACAGGCAATTTGTAAAAATCTGAAATTAGATATATTGTGTAAATGTTGCTTAAATATCTGTCATAGACAGAGAGAGAGAGTGTAAGGACTTACCTGCCTCTCCGGTCCCGCGCTGTGGCCGGTCCCGCGACGCTTCCTCCTCGGCTGGCTTCCCGGGCAGCTAGTACCACTGCTACCCGGTCGGCGTCTTCACCGCGTGGCCGACCATGCGGCAAACAAGTAACACAGCGCCACCGTGTGGCCAAAAAGTAATATTACACGTTACATACGTAACGTGTTCTTATAACCTCGGGTGACCTCCTTAATGCAGGACACACCTCCACCTGTCCCTATTTAAACCCGGACGTCCTCTTCTGGTTCACCCTTGGTTGGTGTATTCTGTGGTTCCTGTGTGAGTTGCTGTTACTATTACTTCGTTTGACCTGGCTTGCTGACTTCGTTCCTGTCTCCTGATTTGGCTCCTGATTCCTGTTCTGGTATTGATTCGGCTTGTTGACCTCGTCTCTGGATTCTGATTTGGCTTATCCTGATTACCTGCCTGACCCGGTTGGTTCCCTGACTTTCTGGTTCCTGTTTGGCCTGGCTACTCCGCCATCTGGGGTCCTACCACACCATATCGTTACAGTACCAAGGGTCACCATGGACCCCGCGGAGATTGGCCAGAAGATGTCTACCTGTGAAGCCCGTATTGAGAGTCTGGATCATCGCATGGACCAGTTTGCGCAGGCTTTGCAAACACTCCTGGCGAGGACCGATCCAGCACGTGGTCCACCTCCTGTGCCTGCTGCTGCACCTGTTGCTGTTCCACCGCCTGCTGACCCAGGTCTTCATACCCTCCGTTTACCACCTCCTCCCAGATATGGAGGAGATCCTGCTATCTGTCGTGGATTCCTCAATCAGTGCTCCATTAATTTTGAGATGTCTCCCTACTTGTTTCCTTCTGACAGAGCTCGTGTGGGGTATGTCATCTCCCTACTCACTGACAGGGCTCTGGCCTGGGCAAATCCTCTTTGGGAACGCAACTCTCCAGTGGTCAACGATTATACTGACTTTGTAACCACTTTCCGTCAAGTGTTTGATAGGCCAGGTCGCGGCCATATTGCCTCGTCAAGTCTCTTTTCACTGCGTCAGGGTACACGCAGTTTATCTGACTATGCCATTGAGTTCCGTACCCTGGCTGCAGAAGTGGCATGGAACAACGACGCCTTGGTTGCTGCCTTCACAAATGGCCTATCTGACCGCCTAAAAGATGAGGTGGCTGCCCGGGACCTGCCCACGGACTTGGAAGAACTCATCGCCTACGTTGGCCATATTGATCTGCGCCTCCGGGAACGCCAGGTACAGCGAGATCGCCAAAGGAGGGCTCCAGTACGTTTTGCTCCACGTCCGGCTTCTTCTGACTCTGCTTCTCTTCCGCCTGAGGAGCCCATGCAGATCGGCTCCACACGTCTCTCTGAGGAGGAGAGATCCCTGCGGCGCCAACAGAACCTCTGTATGTACTGTGGCAAACAAGGACATTATGTGCGTTCCTGCCCTGTGAAGCTGGGAAACTACAAGGCCTAAGGAGGGTTGGGGTACCTCCTCTAGGCCTTTCTGCTGCCTTTCCCCATGACCGGGCGCCTCGTATGTTTGTGCCTACATTTCTCACTATTCAGGAAAGCACCATTCTGGCTCCAGCCCTTATAGACTCTGCAGCTGCAGGAAACTTTATTGACCATGACTTCTGCAGGCTCCACAATATACCCTTGCAGGAGAAAACCTCCCCGATCTTCGTGGAGGCCATTGACGGTCGACCTCTTCAACCTGCAGCGGTGACCCACGAAACTATCCCGCTTCGTCTCAGAGTTGGGGTTCTCCATACAGAGACTATAACACTCCATGTGATAACTACTCCGGCTGCCCCCATTGTCTTGGGCTACCCTTGGCTGCAGCTGCATAACCCTGACATCGATTGGTCTACCCGTGAGATCACTTCCTGGCGGTGCTCCTCCTGCATGTTCCCTCAACCATGTTTAGTGAAAATCGCCTCTTTGGATACCACCACCCTGCCTCCGCAATACCAGGGATATGCTGACGTGTTTGATAAGAAAGAGGCTGACTCCTTGCCTCCTCACCGTCCCTATGATTGCCCAATTGACCTGCTTCCTGGCACCGTACCCCCAAGGGGCAGAGTGTATCCGTTATCTCCGGCAGAGACTGAGGCCATGGAGGCCTATGTCCGAGAAAACCTCCAAAAAGGCTTTATCCGCCGCTCCGCTTCTCCCGCCGGTGCAGGCTTCTTTTTTGTGTCTAAAAAAGATGGCGGTCTACGCCCGTGTATAGACTATCGGGGCCTCAATCGAATCACCATAAAAAACACATACCCCTTGCCACTCATTACCGAGTTGTTCGACCGCCTGAAGGGATCAAAGGTGTTCACTAAATTGGACTTACGTGGTGCTTACAACCTCATTCGTATCCGTCAGAACGATGAGTGGAAGACAGCCTTTAATACCCGCTCTGGCCATTACGAGTATACAGTAATGCCATTTGGGCTCTGTAATGCCCCAGCAGTATTTCAGGAATTCGTTAATGACTGTTTCCGGGACTATCTTCACCAGTTCGTTGTCATCTACCTTGATGACATACTTATCCACTCGCCAGACCCCATTTCACATCGGATACACGTTAAAAAGGTCCTGGCACGCCTTCGTGAAAACCGTTTATACGCTAAACTGGAGAAATGCGTATTTGAAGTTTCCCGTGTACCTTTCCTTGGTTATGTCATTAGCAGTACAGGGTTCGAAATGGATCCTGACAAGCTACATGCCATCCTGCAATGGCCTCAACCACAAGGACTGAAAGCCCTCCAGAGGTTCCTTGGTTTTGCTAACTATTATAGACGATTTATCCGAGACTTTTCTAAGGTTGTGGCTCCCATGACTGCGCTCACTAAAAAGGGGTCTGACTGTCATAATTGGCCTGCCTCCGCTGTTCAGGCCTTCCAGAAATTGAAGAATCTGTTTGTGTCTGCTCCGGTCCTCGTTCACCCTGATGTCTCTCAACCCTTCGTTATAGAAGTAGACGCTTCAGAAATCGGCGCTGGAGCGGTCTTATCTCAACGGAAAACATATGAAGGGCCGCTACATCCTTGTGGGTTCTTTTCCAAACGCTTTTCTCCTGCGGAGAGGAACTATGACATCGGCAACCGGGAACTACTGGCAGTCATCCTCGCCCTTACTGAGTGGCGTCATCTCCTAGAGGGTTCCCGCATACCTGTTACAATTCTCACAGACCACAAGAACCTCCAGTATATTGCCGATGCCAAACGGTTAACCCCCAGACAAGCACGATGGACTCTCTTCTTATCCCGTTTTAATTATGTTATATCCTATCGCCCGGGGTCTAAAAATACCAAGGCCGACGCTTTATCCCGTATGTTCTGCACAGCCACAGAGGAGAAACCAGACCCGGAACCCATCGTCCCAGCTAACCGTATTGTCTCTGCTGTATCTCTAGCCGTTGCTTCTCCTCTCCTGCAACGCATTCAAGCCAGCCAACCTTCTGCTCCAGCCCATACCCCACCTGACAAACTGTTTGTGCCTCCTGTGTACCGTGAAAGGATACTTCAGTTACACCATTCCACAAAGTTTTCTGGCCACCTTGGTCTTCGACGCACCAGCCAGGCCCTAGGCCTCCGTTTTTGGTGGCCCTCCTGGAGACAAGACGTGGCTGATTACCTCAGATCCTGCCGCATATGTGCCACTACCAAGACCCCCAGGACTCCTCCAGCTGGTCACCTACGGCCCCTTCCGGTGCCTTGTCGTCCCTGGACCCATATTGCCATGGACTTCATAGTGGAACTTCCTCTATCCCGCCGCTACACCACCATTCTCACCATCGTGGACCGCTTTTCCAGGATGGTTCATTTTGTTCCGCTAGTTAAACTTCCCACGGCCAGAGAACTCGCGGACATCTTCATGAGAGAAGTTGTTAGGCTCCACGGAATTCCCCAGGACATCGTATCTGACCGTGGAGTCCAGTTCGTCTCCCGGTTCTGGAGGTCCTTCTGCAAAGCCTTAGGCGTCACCCTGTCCTTTTCCACGGCTTATCACCCCCAAACCAACGGGGCAGCGGAACGTTCTAATCAGCGCCTTGAACAATATCTACGGGCTTTTGTTAACGACAACCAGAACGACTGGGCTGACCTCCTCCCACTTGCGGAGTTCGCCCTCCGTGCAAGGCTCCACCCAACACACTCCCTTTTATTGTGTCTACGGTTTCCACCCGGTTGTTTTGCCTACAGACACCCCAGAGGTAGGGGTACCTGCTTTGGACGCACACCTAAAACACCTGTCTTCTGTTTGGTCCTCTGTCCGCTCTGCGTCCATAGCTGCTTCTCAGACACAAAAGAGGTATTATGACCGTAAAAGGTTACCTGCCCCTTCCTATATGCCTGGAGACAAGGTGTGGCTCTCTACCCGTCACATACACCTCCGCTGTCCTTCGCAAAAACTGGCTCCGTGCTTTATTGGACCATACTCCATTCTCCGCCGTATTAACCCTGTCACATATGAACTGAACCTGCCACGTAACCTTCGTATTCCTCGCACGTTTCATGTCTCCCTCCTGAAGCCAGTGTTGTTCTCCCGTTTCACTCGTCCTCTGGCCAGCCCTGGTCCCGTTTCTGTCACCTCCTCGGAGAACTACGAGATCCGTTCCATCCTCGATTCCCGCATCTTCCGGGGTGCTCTGCAATATCTGGTTCACTGGAAGGGTTATGGACCTGAAGAAAGATCTTGGGTGCCCGCCTCCGAAGTCCGCGCGCCTCGGCTGGTTCGCCTCTTCCATTCCAAATACCCTGGGAGGCCTGGCAGGGGCCCTGGTCGCCCTTCGGGCGGTTCTCGAGGAGGGGGTACTGTAAGGACTTACCTGCCTCTCCGGTCCCGCGCTGTGGCCGGTCCCGCGACGCTTCCTCCTCGGCTGGCTTCCCGGGCAGCTAGTACCACTGCTACCCGGTCGGCATCTTCACCGCGTGGCCGACCACGCGGCAAACAAGTAACACAGCCAAAAAGTAATATTACACGTTACATACGTAACGTGTTCTTATAACCTCGGGTGACCTCCTTAATGCAGGACACACCTCCACCTGTCCCTATTTAAACCCGGACGTCCTCTTCTGGTTCACCCTTGGTTGGTGTATTCTGTGGTTTTCCTGTGTGAGTTGCTGTGACTATTTCTTCGTTTGACCTGGCTTGCTGACTTCGTTCCTGTCTCCTGATTTGGCTCCTGATTCCTGTTCTGGTATTGATTCGGCTTGTTGACCTCGTCTCTGGATTCTGATTTGGCTTATCCTGACTACCTGCCTGACCCGGTTGGTTCCCTGACTTTCTGGTTCCTGTTTGGCCTGGCTACTCCGCCATCTGGGGTCCTACCACACCATATCGTTACAGAGAGCATGAGCTACTTTACTCTATTGCAATTAAATCTATGGGTTCTAGCCGTCATTCATGAAGGGAAAACTAAATACTTAAGCTCTTCTAAACTAGTGCACTTCAAGACACTTCCTTGCTGTGTATGGGCTACAGTCCTCTCACCAGCATATAACCAGGTCATGTGAAGCTAGGGTTGCCACCTTTTCATCAAAGGAAACTGAGGCAGAGCCCGCTCTCCCCTCTTTTGACATTGGTGGCACACATGTGCACAGCACACCATCCAAATATGCATTTTGACATTCTGCCAGCTTGTCCCTCTCTAGGCTCACCATCAGTAGTTTTGGGGCCCCTTACAAAACAAATGGTCTGACCCTCCCCCTACCCAGATGACCCTCCTCGGCACAACCAGTATTTTCTCTTCAACTTATCTTTTTTCGCGGCAAAGATGGCTTAGACAATCCACTTGGGTGCAAATATGACACATATGTCATGGAGGCGTCACAGGGGGCTAGGGTGACCACATTTTATTTTTCCCATTCAGGGACCCAGTATGGAGCTCATGAGATTACACACAGGCATATATATTAGACATGGGTGCCAAAATCATTTTGGACTAATATTTTTCGCTTATTCATTTCAGAAGTAGGGCCCTTTTTATTCAAAATAAAGGTGTTGCCCAAAAAACAAATGTCCCTCAGTCAGTCTTGTCTGTCCCCACCTGTCCACTTACATTCTTTAGTAGTTTTCTGGTCTCCTTTGATCTCTCTCTCTGCAGAAGCGGAGAGCATGCTGACAGAAGAGGTGGGAGAAGGAGAGAGGAGGGAGGTTCAGTAAGTGAACTGCTGCAGAGAAAACAAACAACAGGAGAAAGGGGAGGGATGTAGTGTACTCAGTGCCTGCGATAAAAGTTACCCTAAATTATAATATAACCCTTGCTTTTCTTACAGGCATTGAAACTGTAAGTTATCATTTGCATTTTAATTAGCTTGAGGTCCCCTGATATTTTTTTCATCATTCTTGCACCTCTCTATTATAAGTTGGTGTTTTGGTTGAGATATTATTAATATTATTAATCGGTTTAGTTTTAAAATGATCTGAGGTAGGATTCTGGGATTTTCAGTGTAGAAACATCTGGCTTTGTAATGGTTAGCTATAATCTTTTGTTTCTGTATTTAGCCTCTTGCACCCTGTCTTTGTTTCTAGGAAGGCTGTGTTTGCTCATATTTATTAAGCAGCACCTGTTACATTTACCATACCCCTGGGTGTACTCACTTTAAACCTTAACCACATTTTCTTATAATATTGCAAAAACTGCTAATCACAGCTTGTTTAAGGCTGTCTAACCCATCTTGAAGTTACTGGCAACAATCCCAGAAACTCTGTAAGACTGCACTCGGATTCGCCACAAATCAGAGGAAAAAGAAATTTGTCTGGGATATGTTGGCCCACGAAGTTGCTATGTATGACCTGTCTTCGCCTGACTACCCTCCTGGCTCCTCTTGACTACCCTCGGGGCTCCTGGCATTCGTACTACTGAATCTGTCTCTTCTGACTACCAGCTCTGGTTCCTCCCCTGGCTTGTCTTTTGGTATACGCTCCTGGATCACGGTTTGGCTTTGTTCGCTGGGTTTTTGCAATGAAAGATTTTAAGGACTATACATTTTGTGTCCATCTGGTTCCTGCTCCCCAATACATTCTCTGCATATAACTTCCGCATCTTTTTTGTTATCTTCTATTTTCATACATATCTCTGTGGATATAACCCCCAGGAACTTCTTCCAAAGTGGCACAGCTAACAGTGACTTTTGGTGATGTCCTCTTCCCTGATTGGAGGATCAGGGAGAGGATGTCACTGAGAGTGCCATAATTTAAATTGACCTCAGGGCAACATGGTGGCGTTCTCCCTGATCCTCCAATCGGGGAGGACATCACTGTATTAGGGACCAGAAACCAGTCAGACACAGAAAGAATGATGCAAAACACCTTTAATATTAAAAATATATTCGTGATCTAAAACCGTAATCCAAGAGACTAGCCAGGGTAAGTAGCCAGAGCGGGTAATCAAACTAGCCATGATGAGTACGGTGATCAGTCATAAAATCCAGTAGTCAGGAGCCAGAAGGGAAGTCAGCCAAGCCAGGTCATACACAGGAATACACTGAATAGCAGCAAATGCACTTGTTATCTGGAAACAACACAAGGGCAAGGAGGTAATGAGCCTTTCTGCTTAAATAGCCTACACTAAGTAGGAAAGGCATGGCTGATAGCAATCAAGGGAGTAACCATGTCAACTGAGAAAGAAATGAGTTGGTCGTTATCAAACAGCTGAGTAACCCTAAAGCGGAAGTGGTCAGCAGAGAAATAGGGAAACATTTAGAGAGCATGAGAGAGAGGGAGTGTGAACGAGTGAGAGTAAATGTGGGCAACAGGCTACAAATGTTGTTCATGAATTCAAAATGTCCCAGAATTTTGGGACCAATTGAATGGGCAAGGAATGTAATTCATTACCTGAAAACGAATGGGCCAACCATGCGATGTAAGAGAAAACATGATTCATCAACCATTGCTCCGTGGTCCAGTAGGTATGCTCATGTGACCATTGTAGGCTCTTTCGACAGTGGACAGGGGTCTGCATGGGCACCCTGACTGGTCTGCGGCTACGCAGCCGCATTTGCAACAAACTGCCTGCACTGTGTGTTCTGAACCAGCATTTAACTTTTTTTCAGCAATTTGAGCTACAGTAGCTATTCTGTTGGATTTGACTACACGGGCCAGCCTTCAGCGAATTTACCTCACCTGGTATGTGTCACTGTTAAACAACACCCCGATATGTGTTCAGCAACATCTCCAGAGTACAGTGATACCCCCATGCATGTCGGGTTGTTTAGGGTAAAAGGCTGCGTTTGGGAGGTCTGTATTTTTGGGGGAATTGGACATCAGGTCAGTCTTCTGCCCATGTCCTATTTTTGGGACATCTTTGAACCAGCTAATTCAATTGACCCCATCAAATCATACATTTTTTTAAAAATTAGACACCCCATGGGTATTTAAAATGCCAGTATTTTAAATCTTACACTGTGATTGGTAAACTGGGCTAGATTTAATTTAGTACCTGTATTCAGCTCTCAGGGGGGTCTGGAGAGTAGCTGCCCTTGTCACCAAGTGTAGTATATGTGCTGTCCAACGCAAACACATAAAGTCTCAATCTCAAACCACTTTCATTATGTTTGCTGCCCCATCAGTGACCACTATTCACATTTCTGCTGATGTGCCTGTTTGTGGTCCAATCCACTACAGCATGTTTTGAAGAGCTGCCAAAATGTGTGCTGCTCATTCTTAAACTCTGCCCCACTTCTGCCTCCCCTACCACCCTGTGTGTCTACATCAGCTACAGTGGCACTGTACTCCAAATATCTGGGCAGCCACCAATGTGAAAAAAAGAATGCTGTGCACTAGTGGTGCTCAATATGTCAGAATTAAGGTATATGGTTTGCCCAGCTCCCTTGGGCAGTTCGTTCTTCAACAATGACACACAATATGGGAAATGGAAGATACCACAATCCAGATCAGGTGGTGTGACAGGGGCGGCGATAATGGGGAGCAAGAGCCTCTAGCAACTGCCTGAAGGACTTCCCCTCAATCATGCAAAATTATGCACCTCAAATAGCAATTAGCTAACCAAGCAGTCATTGATATGTACTCTCCTATACACAGTCCCTCCTGCTTTAGCACTTTTGCAATTTGTTTTCATCAGTGTCATCAGGGCCTGCAACTAACAAGCAAAACAGGCAATGTTCGTTAAAAAACCAAGTTCGTCTGATACAAGTGTTAGTTATAATGGATGGAAGTTATATATTGTCCTGCCAATTCACCAGAGACTTTCCTGGTCAAGTTATCCGATGCCTTAAATTGATGCGGCCGGGTATGGTGTTTCGGAGATTCTTAGGTTATTTATTCAATGACCCAAGAGGTTGTCTATAATATATACCGAAGTGTGTCCTGTGTCCCGTGCTGTGGTGTATTGATATTAAGTCGGGGACATCCGTTATGTAAGTCGCGTGGCTTTTGCATTGTCTTCCAACTGTGTCAATTAATTTTGATGATAATGATAAAATGTTATTTGAGGTTTGCAGGAATCCAAATGTCTAATTAGTACAAGTGAAATATATTTTGGTATCATATCTTGAATCTTGAATTGTTGGAGGTTTTAGGAACATGTGACCTACAACAATACCCTTTTTAAAAAAGCTGTGAATTATATTTTAATCCATAAACATTGTGACAAAAATATTCCCTAGTTTATGAATCGTAAGAAGGCTCAGCAGGCCGAGTATCCTCTCACCTTACTGTTTCATATATACCTCTAATGTTTTTAACATAGATCAATTTGGTGCTTTGGTTTTTCATTTTTTCTATAGCTCACAATGCTAATATAACAATATAGAGTCAATATTTGTTGAGTATCTACTATAATAAAGTTGCCAAAGTCTATACTCAAATCCCAAATGCTATTTATAAATTTTCCATCTATGTTATTCAGTTTTCTTGAAATGATGTTTATTGTTGCTGGAACCCATAAATCCCTAGTGTAAATGTGTCCTTTGTAGATATTATTGTTACTTCAAGGTAAGTAAAAAATAAAAGCAGGTGGCTAGAAGGAAAAATTGAATGGAAGAAAATCAGTATATACTGCATGTTACGACACTGCATGGGTAACTACATGTTCAAAATGAAATATCCAGCAATTACTAATAACAAAAAACATACTCGCAGGGGCTTTAATACATATGAAAGCTGAGGTCCCTTTAAATTTTCATAGCATGGGAAGAATAGGTGGTGCATTTTTTTATTTTTGGCTTCTGTAATGGCTCCCTGTGACACTTCAGTGTTAGCAAAGTAGTATAGCTTAAATTTAAGTTTATTAAAATACATATCTCACAAGTCAACTTGTAGTTCAAATAATTACTTAGTAAAATAACTACTAGGTTGCTGAGTGTGCCTTGAATAGAAAAGTAGGATATTTACATAAAGATAAAAATAAGGGAGTTTGCAGTAGACGTGTTAACATAGGCCTGCTTTTTTAAAAGCAAACAAGGCTGATCAGGGTATATTTGAATGATATAGCCACATATCATACGAAGTAGAGGTAGACTGGCCATGTGGGCAAATTGGCAGTAGATTGAATCATGTGTGACCAGGAGTGGAGCAAGGTGACTCTCCGTTATATAAAAACTAAGTGTTGTGGATGCCTGGGAACTTCTTAGGGTAGTCTTCCCAAACCACTCCTTCTTCTAGGGGAATGGCTTAATGAAGAGGTGGGGTTAGTCTCATAAAGGGGCTTGGCTAACTGTTTGCAGGGCTAGCGCTAGCCACGGACAGCTTTTAGTATGTGATAATTGGGTGGATGATGGATGTGACCAAACGTTGATCACCTGCCCAGAGGTTGTGGAAACTGACTAGGAAAGACAGGATTTGACTTGTAAATACTGATTCCCAGGTATGGGGTGCGTTTTAGTTTAATAGCATGTGGGGAGCAGAAGCTGATATAAAATGGGATGGGCACGTGGCTGTACCAGTCCTCCAAGCCAAGAGGTCCCTACCCTCCCCTGCTACTAAATCTACTGTAAACAGTTAACTTTTTCAGTTGGAAGCACATGATTCCAACTGAAAAACAGAATTGAAGGCCAGTCTATAAGCTAACTGATATACATTAAAGCCTATGATCTTGTCCACCAAATACACCAGCTGGACAACAGTAACATGATATATAAAAGTATTAATTAACATGGTTTGAGACTGCCCACAGAGTTATCTGCGGTTTATTGGGTATATGCTTGCAGTTGTAGCAAAATTAGTAAGTAGGGGGACCACTAATATCCCATATCTTACCATTCTCAGAAGTAAATGAACCACACCAGTATGATATATTGACCATGAGAAAACATTTTTTTAAAAAAATCTTACTGCTTGTAATAGTATTTCCTTTGTATTTTCATTTGTGTACAAATATCGTGCAGAGAAATGGTATTTATTTTCAAAACTTATTAAATCCAGAGAAATGATTGATTTGATTAAAAATAAATCACATTTAAGAAAGAACATCAATAAAAACACATTTACTGTATATTATGGACAATATTTTTGGAATATATTTATGGCACAGATATAATTTTAATTGTAAGCAAAATAACAATAAATCACATGTACGTATAAATTAAACACATCGTATTTTCATTATATATATATATTAGTAATAAGAACCCCTTTTGAGTATGTAGGGTCTTCTTGCTTTGCTAACATGTGTCTGTCTTTTTAAAATGTAAGGGATTTTCCTCTTCACAAGTTCTTCCTTTTCACTGTTTGCATTGCTGGGATCCAAGTAATCTTGTTGAAGAAACTGAAACACAAAATGGTTGAGGATCATTAAAATTGTTCTTTTTAGGATTTCTGCTTTCTGTGCCCAGAGCACCTGAGTATTATGAGCTCCACTTGGCTTGTGAAGCGTTGTGATTTATGTAATCACACAGTAAATGTATTTGCTTTACTCAATACTTTTGTGTTTTTATTGTACTGTTTGTAACATTTTGTGTGCAAATTGTAGAAAATCAGTTGCAATACTGATCGATTTCAAAAGCAGTCAGTGTTTGATCCCAAACACCTCCCAGCCATATTCTTTTTTTTTAGCTTTTTGTGTGAAATTGTGTAGAAGCAAAATGCTGCGCTTCATCTCTCTCAAAATAATAGCCCCGCTCTGGATTTGGCCTGAAAGGTCTGGAAACCAGCAGTGATTACTCAGGGAGATATGTTTGTCAACTGCCCTGATCCCAGCTCCTTTTCATTTCTTTTTGGGGGCTAACACTATGCTTTCGTAACCTAGATACTTTTCTTTTTTTTGCCTCTTATAAATGACAGGAGAGGTAAAGCTCAGAAAATCTTCCATGGGAAGTTCCAGTGTATGAAATTAATTTAATTAATGGGATGAATGATCAAGTAATGTGAAAACGTTTTGGAAGGGATTTGCCATTTAACTGAGAAATATATTATTAAATAAAAAAAAAGATTCAGAATACACTTAATTTACAATACCAATACATTAGAGCCGGGGTGTTTGAAGTATCTCTGCTAATGATGACTTTATGGTCTTTGCTCAAAACCGCAAATCACAGGTATTCCAGAAACTGATTAATGCACACCAAAACTGTAGCAATCAGGGTGTACCTTTCTATTTTTTCTCTTGCTTTAGAGCTTGGACTCATAGATTTAAATTTAGATTTCTCTAACTATATAATTATTAATACATAGGTTTGTATTTGCATGAACATTGAAAATTCATTGCGTTCCTTTAGCCTCGATTATAAGTATTCTGAAAGTTAGTTTTAGCATTTTCCCTGTACGATTCTAGTTAGATACCATAGTTTGAATATCATGATTTGATGTATGCCATTGCTTAGTGTCTAAGGAGCTGATATAACTTTAAAGCTGGTTTACTGAAAAGAAAAAAACTGTTTAAGTGAAACAAGTGTGCATCTGTATGCATGTGTGTAAGACAAAAAGCAAGTGAAAATTGTTAAAAGCTGTGCACAGTTATTTCTAGAAAGCTGAATATGAGACTATAAACGCATATACACAAACAGCAGTTCAAAGAGGAAAAATATGGCTCAAATGGTGTGGTGTAGATGTTTCTTTTTTTTAAAATAGTGATTGGTTCACATAACTTTACCCTAACAGTAATACATATGATGAACATAACCCAGTTCTATAATGTCATAATACACTGCTCTATTACATCATGGGAGCTCTGAAGAACCCATTATTTGCACAATTTCTTGTGAAATTATTAAGAATATTAGTTTATGTTGGCACATTCTCTAAAAGAGTTCTCTAGATAGAATCCAATTATCACAGATGCATTTAATTAGAGCTCACCTTACATCTATGTATTATGAATATAATCTTTTGTTTCATACTACTGTTTTCTGTTTGCTCTTATGTAACACTTAATGAGCTTTTTCTTGATATACACCAACATTGTTAACTATATTGCCAGACTCTATCCATCTATCGATTTTTGTGGGCTTTTTTTTCTTTATACTGTAACCACCATCGACCTGGCGAGGCACTTGTTAAGTGTTAAAACTATTAAACCAGAACCAACTTTTAGAATATACAAATACCATATTTATTTTTTGCTGAGCGTGACATTTGCTGTTTTTACTGCTGATACATCATTATATTTATTTGTAAAATAAAACTATAAATTATAGAAGTCTATAACAAATATCTTTTCTAAATAACCTACTATTTTTTTCATGTGGACTTCAAAAAATTCGATGAAACATTTTGCTGGTTCTCTGAATAGACCTGGTTTGGATCCATGCAAATAAGTCACCACTAGTGCACCTGTCTGTTACAACATGGACAAACTTGTGTATATGTTTGAGGTTCTACTCAAGCAAGCCCTTTAATTAAAGAGAACCCAGTGTTGAGTGTTAATCTGTTTTACCATTTCATGTCTAGATATCTAATTAAAACGAATGTCTGCTGTCAACTTTGTCATTGTTAGGTCATTTTAAACCAGACACTGTAGCACAATTATCTTGAAATGACAGAATTGCAGTTGGATCAACCCCTGACCTTCCAATTTTTGTTTACTAATGTTGCTTCTGTTTGTATAAAAAAATCTGGTCAAGCCCAATCAGTTTACCATGTCGAATACCATGTCCTGTCTGCTTTCTTGGTGATGGATATACTTAATGCTGTCTCACCATATCCCAAGGCTCTCCCGAAGTGGTTGTATTTTTAGGTCTGCCCCACAAATGCTAACTGCTCTCCCTGACTGGTGCGGCCCTGCCAGTCTGGTATTGGAATGCTTTTCCTGTACCAGAGGCACATTCAAACTTGGTTTGCCTGTAGTCTTGTTTCATGGCACTGTCCTAATTACATTTGCTGATAGCTGGTCCAGCAACAAGACTAATTTCATTACAATTTCAGGGGTAGCCAATAATCAGTGTGATCTTTTAAAACAGATGAAGTATCTCTAAGAAAAACAGATGTACAAATCATAGCACAACCAACAATGCACCTACTAAAAACAGTGCAGGATAAAACAAAACTTCACAGAACTGTTTACCTGGGCTTATATTGTCTAATCTATGCATTTTGATTATTTTACTCATTACATCAATAAAACAAAACTCGTAACAAAAAACAGATTTTGACAAAAATGGAGATATGTTTTCATCAAAAATAAGGTGAAAATAAAGCAAATAGTTTGGATACAGTACCTCCCAATGTTGAAACACTCTGCTTTGACAAATCTTCTGAAGTTGATATATCGTCAACATTGCTTCCAAATTAAATCCATCTGTTGATGTTGGGAATTGTTTTCTTATTGGGATATCTTCTTCCCCATTTTCATCCATTTCTTCAGCTTGATCATTTAGATTATTTATAAGGTTACATACATTTAACAGAGTTATTTTCCAATACGAGATTCTTGCTTTATTCACCTAAAATAAAGTGTATCACCAAGAATTAGATGGAAGACTTTGAAAGTATACATCCCTTATGAGTGTAAATTACTACTAGTGTATGTGCTTACTAAAATATGTTTCCTTTTTGTTTACCTTTTCTTCTCTAGCCTTCCCTTTGCTCTTCCCTCTTTCTCTCTACCTTTTCTCCTCTCTCTGTCTCTTTTTTTATTTTCCCATTTCTACGAAACATCGCTATCCAACATCTTCTCATTCCCATGCTCACACATAATATTCTGCAGCCCCTGATCCCCACACACAACATCATCTGAAATACAGCAAAGATCCAATCAAAGTGTGCTTCACTTTAAGCATCACCCAGCTTAAATTGCAGTTATTATGGTGACAATACTTTTTTATGTATGGAGAACTCCAGCAGCCATAACACAATCTCAGTAGTATACACACAACAAATGTTGCATTTTAGCTTGAGCAGTTGTTTGATGTTTCTTTCTTGTTAATAAACCATCACCACAAACTTGTGTTTGGATATACCATGCAACAATTTTTAGGAAAGTGATCATAATAACAAGGTCTGTGTGACTATGTTGAGCACACATTATTACTGAACTATTTGTTTTCTACTTTCATCAATTAACTCCTTCACTACCCTCATAAAACATCATCTTCTGTCTCAAAAGATATGCATACATTTAATGTGGCACTTTATGCAAAATGTATTATGACCATTGGCATCACTTGTTTTGCCTCGACTTGTCAACATGGCTTCAAGTTAGGTCAGAAATAAAGTTGATGAATATGTCTGTGTGTATATATATATATATATATGTGTGTGTGTGTGTGTGTGTGTGTGGTGTGTGTGTGTGTGTGTGTGTGTGGTGTGTGTGTGACACCTCTCATACACTTAATAAACAATAATAAAAAAAAGTACTAAAAAGCCTAACAGTCCAGACATGGTTTGAGGCATGATCATAAAGAAACATAAAGTGCTTGGAAATGGGTAGAACATAGGCAATGTATTACAGAAAGTGCCCCCTGGTCAACAGTAATTTAGGATGAAAAAAACCCTAAAGTATAACATTGCTGTTGATCCAGAAAAAAAGCTTACAGGGGCTAGAGTGGGCCTGACAGGGGTGCCAAGTGTTGCTAGGCCTGGGGCATTTTCTGAAAGTTAGGGGTGGGGCAGGGTATTTAAGGGACGGGTGGTTCTATGGTAGGCACCATTTTGGTGTCACCTTACGTCTTTCTGTTTGAAACAACAGTAAAGCTTACCAGGTATCTAGGGGTTTAATGTTGTGGGGAGAGCATTTGGTGGTAAACGTGGTGGAAGATTCCTGGCAGGTGGGACTGGGAACCTCAGGTCTGGGTTTGAGCATCTGGGTAGGACCTTCCCTAATTGTGTGGTACCTTGATAACTTGGTAAGCTTGATGAATTTTGTTATGTTTATTTTGGTTTAAGGTTGCGTGACAATGACTAAAAATAATAGTAAAATGTAATAAAATAAACAATTATAAGAAAATAAATGTGGACCACAGTGATATCACCTTGACATCATAAGATTTGCTGTCTGGTTAAGAGACAAACACATTGCATCCTTCACACTATAATTCTAAAATAGAACCATTTACTGCCTAAACCCCACTGTTTTTTTAAACACTAAAAACTAGTGTTGTATGTAAGCAGATACGTTTACCTGCACTCAGTTTACAATGATGATCAGTGACCCTATACTGACTGTTATTACCAAGAAAATGGCCTCCTATACAGCACCCATTCCATCAGAACTGCAGTGTTTATGTCTGCCAGACTAAAATATGTCTATTTTAATTATTTCAGTAAAAGTATTGCCTAAACTGAACACTATCACAAATTATCACATTCTGTTTATTCATTTTTTCAGAGCTATTTATTTCAATAATTACCACTAATGGACAGTTACTAAACATACATTAGTGTAATATGCAACAAAGAGAAACATTAAATATAATATAAAATATCACCACCCCCAATAAAACTTTTTTGCTTGATATAAACAAATGTATAAGTCGATGTTCAATCAGACATTTCATTCAAATGTTTATGTTAATTTGGATGATAATTTGTATTTAATCGCAAAAATACATCAATTATTTTAGGCACACTGTGACATTATAAATGTCATAAGTAATTTCAGATTGGCAGATATCTAAAATTAATGTCTTTCAAACCTGAAAAATGTGTATGTGACTGGATATTCAATGTCTCTTAATCAGAGGCTATTTATGATTAAGTGACAGATAAAGGAGATAATGTGATAATAACCCTCACAGTTATCAGACTGATGCAATAGAGAAGCAGACACTGAAGTGCAATAGATACTGTACTTGTGATCATTAGCTATCCATTCAAGTAATAAATGACACAATTAGTTTCACAGTGAACAACGAGATACATTTGGTCACACACCTTTAACACTGAAATCATGGAATGCAACTGCAACATAGAAATTGAATCATTGAAGACATTATTTTTTTCTGTTGATAAGCAATGAAGAAATAAATAAATATTTTATGTGATAAAATGGCAGCTGGTGTACAAATATACACCAATATGTTTCATTAGTATCTATACAACTTGAGATTTCATAACATAAGACAATTTATAGTAATTACATTTTACATTTTTTACCCAGTAAAACATTAACCACAATGTCACAAAAATACAGAGAGTCATTGTGATTTGGCACACTATTGTGCAAGAGACATTTCCAGGTCATATTGTTTCTGTATTAGGAAACAATATGATCTGGAAACAATGTTCACATGGGTACACATGTATTCCTTTTTTAAATACGCTATTTATGCGTCTGCATATTTATTTTAACCCATGTTATGGGCCCAAACATGAAGGCATTCAAATGTTGACTAAATTATATAATGTAAAGTAGGCTGGGCATAATTCTGGGCTAATTCACTGTTCCCAAAGGATTAATCTAACAGAAGCTATAAGGTCCCTGGTGGCCAGCCAGTAAAGTATTTAAGTTGTGTGCTGACCAAACACGAGGCACCCCTTTCCCAGCAAATACAAACCGAGAAAAAAGACACTTTAAGCAAATATCCTCCTTACTATTTGTTCTTGGTGCCCTCTGACATAGATCTTGCTTTCTCAAATACATGCATTGTGTGTTACTTCACAATATGATGTCATAACATTGTGCTTTGCACTATGCAGTGGTACAAGGGAGTACTTTGGGCAATGTGCCCTTTAAATGTGCTCCAGGCATACTCTTAAGAAACAAGTACAAACTGGCACCAACGCTACCCCAAAACTCCATACTTTAATCTGCTAACTATAGCGTATTTGACTTTTATTAGTTTTAGATCACATCTTCCTTTCTTTATCAATGATGATACAGCCACTTTGTGAGGCATGCACCATAATGTTAGGATTTTTGATATGGCTGCTTTTAAACATCTTTCTTATTTAAATGTTGCAACTTGCCTTGTTCTACCTGTTCCCCCGACACATTCACACTTTCCACTTGGTCCCCGAAAAAAATTGTTAGTTCGCTTTCATGGTGGGGCCAGCCTTGGGTCCAATGGACAGCTGATGTGGGCCCCTCATATAAGCCTTGACCCAAGGCAGCTGCCCCCTTTGCCCCAATGGCTGTACTGAAGTAGTAGGCACCAACTGAGCTAGGTA
Organism: Spea multiplicata; assembly: GCA_009364415.1. Taxonomy (NCBI): domain Eukaryota; kingdom Metazoa; phylum Chordata; class Amphibia; order Anura; family Pelobatidae; genus Spea; species Spea multiplicata. Next base: position 40,800,179 of record VKOC01000002.1, on the reverse strand, counting down.
CTTCAAGCTGAAGAGTTTAAAACCATAACAAACTGGAATCTGATATAGCATAACAGCCGTTTGCCTTAATTTATTTTTTGCACCCAATGTAAAACTTCAAGATGCAAATTTCTTCTTCCACTTCGGCATATAAAATAGCCTATAGATTTTTTTCTGGGTATTATTTGGGGGGCTTCTCCTACATGTATAAAAAGATGGAATAGAAAATGTTAACTTAAGCTTTGTTTTACCTAATAAAATATATAAGAATGTATTTATATTTTTTATGGGTCTACACTTATTTGGCACATCTAAGCTTTAGTCATTTTTCACCAAATAAATTGCCCTTGACTACATAACTTGTGATTTTCACTTGTGTGTACACCCTTACCAATGCAAAATACAGACTTGCAATTGAAAAACTGGAGAGCCACATGAGTCTTGCCTTCTATTTAACACTGCAAACGTAAAATTGTAGTTAGGATGTGTGGGAATGTAAAAAGATTTTCCTTACACATGTGGCATACACATACCATAAAGACATTTGTGGTTGTTTAGCTGTTGATAGCCACCAATGATAATCAGCCAACTCCTACCTTTCATAATCAAAAAACTGAGAGGAACAATAGGGTCCATCTCAGCCATAATAATATATTCCCAGTTGATCTTACTGCTCATGCTGAAAATACACTGTTGGCATTTTATATATCGCTTCCAAAAAAGCACCTGACAAAGAGGTGATTGATAATTTTCTTTAATTTTAATGAATGTTTGTTAAACCCTGCAAGTAGTATTAGCCCAGAGTACTTTAGAAAACATTTATATGAAGGGGAGTAGATACAAACCTTGGAGGGGTACATGTTGTTGAGTACATCTGCCTCAAGTGCTTTCATCTCTTCTTCCGAGTCTACATCATAAGATAACAACAGATAAAGAAAAAAGCATGATTGCCCTTCTTGAATTCACACAATGATACGTAAGTTATTGAACATGTTATATACTAGATAGATACACATTAAAGGTTACAAATCCTGTTAGGTCTTTTTGCAAAATAGCATACCTGTTAAAAAGTTTACTCAAACACCCAAACTATCAATCTGTAATAAAATTCAAGAATCAATTATATGTTTTCCTTGTGCTTTTCCTTAAGGTAAAATTCACCTGGCTGTCTGGATATACTGGATATACTGGATAGGTGCTTTTCAACTGAGACTTTCCTAGGAAGTCATTCTGGAATTATATACTCACCAGTAAATCAAAGCACTGTAAAGCACAATGAATTTGGAAAACCCCAAGTGAGAGAACAACATATCGTGCATAAACCTTGATACTTTAGGTAAAGCGTCTCAATTGTAGAATATTTCTGTGCATGAAAAAGTGTATATAGCAACAGCCACAGTAACATATTTATGAGATTCCCAACACATATAATTTTATCTTAAAACAAATATATATATATATATATATATATTATATATATATATAAAACCTGGTGCAATGTAAATAACCAAATGAAATTATTGCTCACAATATGTCACTAAACAATAGCATATGGTAAACACAGAATGCAAAATGGAAGTTTAAAATAATTCTGAAAACGTCTAGCAAAATGATTGAAGTGTTACAGATATATATGGATATGTGAAATGTATGAGACTGAAACAGAAAGTACTGCGAAATCTCTTTTGTCTTTTCTCAGACATGGTAGCATGATAATACACCAACATACATATAAAATAAACAGTAAATGTGTATTCGGCATGGATTAAAAGTCTCCAAAGTGTGTCTACATGTTTGCATGTATATATGGATATGGGTATACATGCATCAACAGACATTTAGTATATGTATAGCATTTACCAATTTAACATACTACAGAAAATAGACTACCCAAGCTGACACAAAGTTGTAACCCAACACGAATAATTAAGCACCAGGTAATTACTTAAATATTTAACATTTTATTATGCAGGGGGGTCATTATTAAATGAGTATTATATATATATGTATATATATATATATATATATATATATATATATATACACCTTAGAATTTGGTACAGCTGAAAATCATATTTCAATTGAAGAAACTGCAAGTCTTTGGCATTTCAGGCATTTTTCTTAATCTCTGTAAGGAAATGTTTTAATAGAATCAAACACCAGCATGAACTGAGAGGTTTTTTTCGCACAATATGAAACCTAGAGATGTTTTTTGTCCCCATCTGTCTTCTTTTGGCTCACTTTAGAGCTGAATGTTAGTTAACTATATTCTCAGTATACCAATTCATATTAATAATAATCACTGTGAAATGTATATGATACATTTATAACACACAAAATGTTGAAAAACAGCTCACTGACTATGCTCTGTTATCTAAGTAATAGACTTCTGATATTTCAGAAGACTTATGTTTTCTGATTATTATTTTTGAGCCTTCAAAACCCAGAGGAACAAAATGTGTAAAAATAAAACGACCAAATAAACTAAATTGAGATTCTGCAATTTGTGGGGTACTTAGTTACATAAACCACCCTCTCCAATACAAAGACATTAACTCTATAGCATTTTATCCAGCACGACTATTTCATTGTTTTTTTTTATTATAAATGTACTTATGTGTTCATTACAGTTGTGTCATTTGTTTTTAGCAACGCCACACACAAATTGTGTTATTGCAGCTTTTGCTTCTATGTGCCTGTTTACCACTTTAGTATATCTTATAAGAGCATCTTTTCAAGTCACAATCAATTAACTAATTAAAATACATCTGATGATTAAAAGTGTAGCATGTAACCTCAACTGGTGTCTACTAACAACAATCACCAAACTCAAAAATCAGTTCTAAACAAAAATCATTAAACCTTAAGACACAGACTGGAATACAAATACATTATACGTCTAGCTGAGGGTTAAACTACAAAGTTTTATCACATTTTTAATTATTTTCTTAAAATGCAGATATGTATCAATTTCCAGGAGTTCCGTTTCTGTGGCATATAGCTACATAGTGTATATTAATTCTTCTTTCAAAAATAAGCAATCTTAGAACGCACATCCTCTGGCTTGAGTTGCATTTAACCCACCTGTACACATCCCACTGCAAGTGAATGCAAGGAGCATCAAACACACCAACTGAATTCTCATCCCGTTCATGTCTGAATATCTGAGCAAGTAAAGTCCATGTAATAGACAGAGCAAAACTGGATATTGAGGAGTTCTTCACCACTGTGTTGTCTTCTCTATCGCCTCTGAGCCATGAGTGTAGTTCTGGACCATTCTCTATGTATATAAGCAGGAAGGTGATGTCACAAGTCCATGTGAAAGCGTTTGTATGAAGTCCCCAGCCCTCCTCTTTCGTCTCCTCCAGCTCCCTATAGAGTCCCATTTGTGGGATTTAAATGACGCAAGTTGCCAATTACATAGGACAGAAAAAAGTAAGGGACTGACTAGAAGTGTGTGACATTAAGCTGTTTACCCCCAGGATCCTCCTAATGGCTTCTGTACTGACCCATTTTTTTGGCCAAAAAAGCACGGTGCCAATATGGTATCATTAACACTTTTCTTTGTCTTGCACGGTGAACAATGCTGACTCCCATGTAAGCAGCCTTCAGAAAAAGCAGGCTTCCAGGGAGCAAAATATGTATGTCCTACCTCTGCTGTGCATTTCATTGCTTTTGCTTAGATAACCCCGGAGCTGGAGCATTATGCTTTACTTCCCATTTAGTCACTAACACCTCTATATTTCCAATACCTCCCTTCTGCCCCTCATTGCCTTCACTAACACAATCACTGACACTAAATGCAGTTATGAAAGCTCTTGCTATGATTGCATGCAATTAGCACTCTCTGCAGACCCTCCATGTCTTTATTAACCCTTCCCCTGCTGCTCCATGCCCTTTCTTGTGTCTTCACTCCAGCTAGTCATAGCACCTCTGTTCTTTAGCAGTTTTTAATAAACATCATGCCTTTTTTTCTTTTTAACTGGTCTTACTGTTTTCTTTCCTACCTCCAACCTCAGTGACTCCAAGTTACATTAGTTCCATAAGTGAGTCTTGCTCTTTATCTCTTTAGCCCCCTTTAACCATCTCTCTGTGGCTTTCTGAATGTCTCCCTACCTTCTCCACCGACTGCTTCTGCATCCCTGTCTCCTTGCCCTGCAGCTCCGTGTCTTTTCTTGCGTTTTCGTGTTCGTATGTCTTTCTTCATCTGCTGCACCTCGTGTCTTCTTTCTTCACTTCTCAACCTGGCCTCCCAGTGAACTTCTGCAAAACGGCAGAGCCTCTGGGCACACCTTCTATCCCAGTCCGCGGACTGAAGGTGAGGATGTCCCCTTTTGCGGAAGAGCACAGAGAGCCCAGCAGTATGCAGATAGATTCATGGAGAAAGAGAGGTGCAGAAATATCTCTCTTTGTAAGTATGTCTTCATTATTTTGTCCTCCTTGTGAACCTCTGCAAAAGGGCAGAGCCCCCGGGCACACTCTATTCTCCTGTTCTTCCAACGTGAGTATGAGAGAGAATGAGAAAGTGAATGAGAGCGAGTGACAACAAATTTAGTTTAAGAATGGAAAAAGCCCTCCTAATTTAGTCCAAACTGAAAGTGAAGGAAACAAAATGTGCTGTCCAAATTCACATGGACCTAAAACAAAGCACTTGTTCTATTTGCACAAGTCTACTGCCAAAAATGTTCTGCTGGTTTATTACAGGGCCACTGGCTAGACTTGCTCCCCAGTCTGAATGATGATTTTTAATTTGTCAACCCATAAGGAATTATCTTAACCACAACTCCCATCATGCTCAACACAAACATCACAGGGTTGTCTATGCAAATGGTTGAGGTAATGTGTTCAAATAAATCGAAGAATAAAACCTGGTATTCACAGAGGCATTTTGTTGCCTAACTCCTTATTTGTTTACATTTTTTTAGCAAACGTTCTTTAAAGACAGCGTATTCCGAAAGCATGGTTGCCAAACAATATAACATTTGTAAATCTTGCTATGCAAAACACGCAATTAATTCAGAGGACAGCTATTTTTTGTATGTTTTAATCTTTATTTACAGCAAAAACACACAAACAGTATGACCATAAAACTATACTAAAACATTTTACAAAATCACAATGTCACAATGATATCTGTCGAGCAAAAAAAAAAAAACCACAATAACACATGCAAATGGATAAGGGATATGTATTTTCTTTGGCTGTTTTTAGTTTGAAATTTGGTGTAGCCTTACATTTAACCATGAGAGGGCATCAGACACGTAAATCATCCTTGATAGATAGGATCATTTTCTCTGTGTATTGTTTGTAAACACAAGCAGATCAAAACAGTGTATCATATACAGTCTTAGTTGAATTCTATGCCTTATATTCCAGAAAATATCAATAAATCATAAATAATTCAATATTTATTAGTTGACGTGATGTGTCATTGAATTTTACAAGTGATGTATAGGTTAAACCTACATAAATAAAGTGAGTTTTGTATTGGAAGATTAAGCTTGAAAAATGAAACCTTTCTTAAAAGACATCTCACATAGTTCATTTGAATTTACTGAAGTGTAACCTAATCATTATTATACACTAAAGAAAAACAAAAAAACCTTTCAGAGGTCTGCATGCTAGCACGTTCGTTGCAGAGCATTTTAGTCACTAAAAAAGCAATGATTTAGAGAACATAGACACTAACAATAAAGTGGACAGTTTCCAGCTAGCAACGGATGAGCACAATTTAGGTGTATCCCAGCTCTCAATACAGATTTTTTTTTTTAAAGAAAGAAAAAAAATACACACAGAGAACACACACACTGGCACTCAGAGCCACCTTTAGAAACCTGGGGCACCAGTACGAGCTTAATGCCTGGGCCCCATGCCCTTCCCATCAACCTTATGAGAGCAGGGGCAAGCCTAGGGTAAGTGGTGCCTGGGTAACATGCATACATTCTAACATGCAATCTCACTAAAACTAACTAACACCGCATCCCTACTACATACATTCTTTCTCCTGATCATTTTCTCCCTCCCCAGTCAGTAACCCTAGGCTCATCCCTGACACCCCAGCACAATACACTAACACATGCTAACACCATAGAGTAACAGACACACACATGCTAACATCATATACTCACAAACATTTAATATCTTGCAACAACACACAAACTAACATTATGCACCGATGCACAGGGATGCTAAGACCATAAACCAAAACACACAAACTCTAACACAATTTGATGATATATACATACATTTAGGCTTATGTCATACAGTACCACACTCTTATATACATGCACATATTGTACAACACTAATACACACTAACTCTGACACTATGTATATATAGTGTTAGACAGTGTGCGTATACAGAGTCAGTGTGTATATTATATATCTCCCTACTCAGTGGCATTACAAATATGCAAGGGGCCCATCTGAGATGCATGATTGGGAGCCCCAAGTGCCTTCTACGAACACAGTAACATAGTTTTACACACTAAAATACTTAGATATAGTAGCATGCTTCCCACTTACTAAAATACTCACACAGTAACATACTAAAGTACTAACACACACATGCACTAACATACACACACTAACACATACATGACTAAGAAAGTTATAACATACACACATAAGCACTAATATACTTCCACACATACAATAACATACCTAAACACATATAGTAATTTATATTTTTACACACACTATCATACGTACACACGCAATAACAATCTAACACACTCACACACTTGGTAACATACCTACACACACAGTATCATATTTAAACACATTTACTAACATGCATACATACACATACTTACACACACTAACATATATTAACATACACATATACAGTAACATACTACTTTCGTACCCACAGTAACATACTTACACACATACACTAACATACATACACATATAATAACTATCACAGGGCCACATCCTGCTAAGTGCTTTAGTTCACCTGGTGATCTGGCTTCCCTACCAGTTCTTCGCTTACACTCCTGATGGCAGCCCTGCAAGTGACAACACATAATCTCCCTGTAGATTATATGGATTAACAATACTTAGTAATATTTTAGAGTTGTTTATTTGAGAATGATAGTGACACAATATTGACACAAACAATAATAATAAAAACATATAGAAATATAGAAGTTGATGGCAGATAACAACCTCTGCTACCTCTCTGCGGAGGCTGTTCCACTTCTCTATCATCCTCACAATAAAGTAAAACTTCTTCATATTACATCAAAATCTCTGACCCTCTAGATTATAACATTTTGTACTGGCATTTCTCTTCATTTAAAATTAATTTCCCTCCTTAACGTTTGTTAGATCCCCTTAGGTATTAAAATGCTTCTATCACATGCTCTCTCTCTTGTTTCATTCAAGCTATACATATTGATATCCCTTAGTTTATCCACATATTTGTTTTCCTGCAAACTATTCATGATTTTAGTAGTCTTCATCTGAGCTCTCTCAATGATATCGGTATCCTTCTGGTGGGAGAAGCGAGCAGGATGAGAAAGTGAGTTGGGAGTAAACCTGGGGAGGCCTGGCAAAGCAGCCCTTTACCTGTAGACTTGTGGTCTAACCCAAATGTTCCTTCCTCAAGGTCTCACTCAAGGGGTAGCTGTGGTGAGTTTCCATAATATAATTATGCCTGCCTCTACTACCAGAACCCTCCATGGTAAAATTCAACATTCGTTATGCTCTCTTGTCTATTACTTTTCAATTCATGATTTTATATTTTATCAACTGAATAAATAATGACCTTTGTTCTTATTTCATATATGCCATCCTGATTATACATTCTGTATAAATAACTTTCCAAATACCTCGGCTGTACTCACATCTCTGTTATTTATGCTGCACTTTACTTTTTATGACATTCACTTGTTAAGTTCATAAAACCTCATAATATTAGATGAGTACCAACAACTTCCATACTATGTACAATTAAATATCTGGTAGGAATTATGCATTAAAATGATATGGTAATTATTGTTCTGCTCACTATATCCATGCTGGACAGCTAAATAATAAAAAAAGATCTTTGTAAAGGGCATTTAGTGTAAATAGCTGAAAGATGTTGTTTAATTACGTCTTCTTGTCATATTTCTTATTTTTTAAAGCTGTCTACCCTTGAATCTTTGTCCTCTACTAGCAATTAATATAATTATACATAGAAAAAAACATTGAACGAGATCCTAATTAAAGCTTTGTCTTAAAGTGTTACAGGACATGAAAACAACTACTACAATCTGCAAGTTTCTTCTTCTTGGAGCTTTGGCAAACTGACACTGTTTCAAAATGATCTGGTCTCTCGTATACATAGTTTCTATACATATTGCACTAAGAACAGTGCCAAAAAAGAAAAGAAAAATAATAAAAACTGCCATTTAGTCCTCCCACTAGAAGTAAAAATTAAAATAAAAAAGAATTCACTACCACAAATCAATTACGTCAGAAGTATTAAAAGATATGTACAATATAGAGTAATGTTGCCAAACATAAATTGGGACATTGTTCAGCAGTGACACTTATAGTGCAAAAGAAATTGTACACATTTGGTTTTTACATATTAGTACTAATAATCACAATGTGTTTTTGTCATCTAAAGAATCCATTGTTTTTTTTTTATCAAACAGTGTACATTGTAATTTAAATACAGTATATACATTTTAACCTTTGAAATAAAACAAGAGATCTTCAGATCTCCCTAGTTCTTTATCAGATATTTTAAGAAAAAAAGTTAGGAATTTAAAAAAACAATCTAGAAACAGTTGGTCATTTGGTAGGTATTGAGTAAAGGAATTATTCCAAGCACATTTAATGTTAACAAAGTTAACATGCCGCCAACATGTTCACAAATATCCTTTGCAGTATCGCATTGCCCCTTGATATCACAGTAACCTTTCTCTTTCCTAGAATTTCTTTTGTCATGATCTTCAATCTTTGTCCTCCTGTACTCTTCCTTCCTCAAGGTCTCACTCAAGGGGTAGCTGTGGTGAGTTTCCATAACATAATTATGCCTGCCTCTACTATAAGAACCCCCCATGGTAAAATTCCACATTTGTTATGCTCTCTTGTCTATTACTTTTCAATCTAAAATAAAATTCCTGGATGGGTGGACATTCTATCAGGCAGAATAGCTATAAAGATTACCATTATGTGATTATGAAATATCATTAAAATTATCCAGTCTGTTAATTACCTTGCACAACCTTTCAAATTAATTGTTTTGGGCACCTATCAAGATTGAAAATGAATCATACCAATGTGGAATACTTAAATATTATTTTTATGTTATGCATAGCTATATTAATTACTGTAAATATTGCATTATGCTGGGACAAAGCATCAATTAAACAGTCAAGCATTAGTCTGATTAGCAAATAAAACATGTTTTATAAAGCTATTTACCTTCTGATAAAACGTGTATCTTGAGACATATTTAAGTGGCAATCTCGAAGACAAGTAGAATTTTTTATCAAGATTTTTGCATTATTACAGAAAGAGTACCAGATGCTCAAAATAAACAAATATGTGCTGATTAATTTGAATGTTTTTATATTGAAAAAAGGGCTCAGTAGTTTAACAATAATACCAGAACAGAAGGTTTTGGTGTCTCCTTAATAAAAATATATTGTTGTAAATGATATCTGAAATCTTTAAGCTTAACTTGAAAAGAAACACCATTGAAAAAGTTTATTATTTCAGCAGAGTAAATGTTATACAAAACCAGTGTGCCAAACAGTGTTCCAATTCATCCAAAAGGTGTTCAATGGGATTAAGATCAAGCCTCTGTGCAGGTCACTCAATTCCTCCACACCAAGCTCGCCAACCAATGTCTTTATGGACCTTGCTTTGTGCACAGGGGCACAGTAATGCTGGAACAGGAAAGGGCCTTACCAAACTAGTGACACAGTTGGAAGTGTTACACTATGACCCTATTGTCCACAGTGTTTGGGAAATTCCAGGTGGTACTATCAGAGCAGCATATGTCAAATACGTTTGTGCAAACATGGGAAGACCCCCGGGGAATGATAGGGGTGTCGTGTGTAGCCAAAGGCCAGGGGACAGGAATTACAACCTAGGACCAACCAATCACAAATTGTCCCATGAAACCAAATGAGCTGAATTCCTATATCAAGAGAGCTATTGAAATGGTTAGAGAAGATTAGGATTTGGAACAGAAGGAGAGGTAACATCACATCTGAGAGATCTCCGATATACAGGTAGCTATGATTATTGTCAAAACCCGACCCACAGCCACTCACCCGAGTACCCGCGGGTCGGTCCTCTGCCGCGTCCACGCTGATCCAGCTGGCGCGCGCGCTAGCCCTGCCCCCATTTTCTCTGCTTCAGGAAGGTGGGGGCCGCGCGCATGCCCGAAGACGTCATCGCCCGGGAACATTTAAAACTCCATCTTCGCTACTGCTCGTTGCTTGATGTACTTTTGGCTGCTGTTCCGTGAGTTCCTATATTCTGATTACTATCTTGGCTTGTTAAACAGATTTTGCTACTTCTCTGGAGACCCTGACCACGGCTTGTTAACGGACTTTGTTACTTTTCTGGTGCCCCTGACTTCGGCTTCAGGATTTCCACCTCTACCACCTCTACGGGCCCTTAAACAAGGATGCCGGCCGGTAGAGGAATATATAACAGAATTTCGCCAGATCTCCTTAGAAACATCCTGGAATGAATCAGCCTTACTGGATCAATTCCGCCTTGGGTTATCGGATACCCTTAAAGATGAACTTGTCTGTGTCGGCATTCCTAACTCCTTGGAGGATCTTACTCATCTGGCAACTCAGATTGACCGTCGGTTGAGAGAAAGAGCCACATCTTCTACCACGTTTACGAACCGTTTCCCTACACCTTTTCGACCTCCACTCCAAACCAGTTCCACCGAGGAACCGATGCAGATTGGTCTGGTGAGGGGGCATTTAACACCTGAGGAGAAGGCTCAGCGCCGATCGTTGAATTTATGCCTCTACTGCGGTAAACCAGGACATTCATTCCAGGACTGTCGTAGTCGCCGCCGTTTACAGGACGGTAAGATTACCTCCATCCGTACTCAGAAAAGATTTTTAGTACCTCAAGTATGTACCTCGCACTTATCCATATCTCTTTCCTTGCAGTGGACCAAGGGGCCTATCTACCTTTCTGCTATGATCGATTCCGGAGCTAGTGGGTGTTTTCTGGACTATGATCTAGCTAAATCTCTGAAGTTTCCCACTCAGCAGAAAGCTTCACCTATTCATATTCAACTGGTCGACGGCAGCCCTCTCAAGTCGGGACCCATTACTCACAAAACCATTCCGCTGGTAGTCTCCATTGGTGACAAACATCAAGAACTCCTGCAATTTGACATTGTCCCTGCACCTACGTTTCCTGTTATTTTGGGCCTTCCATGGCTTCGTAGACACAATCCCACTAACAACTGGGAGACTGGTACATTAGCCTTTCCCTCCATATTTTGCATTAATATATGTTTGTCATCTACCGCATTGTGTCTGACCACTGATTGTTCTCTATCCACCATCATTCCTCGCGTTTATCACCAATACCTGGATGTGTTTGAAAAAAGAAATGCTGATATTCTGCCTCCTCACCACTCATATGATTGTCCTATAGATCTGCGTCCTGGGGCATCCATTCTTTTTGGTAGAATTTTCCCCCTCAATGAACCTGAACTATCCACCCTAAAAAATTATATCGATGAAAACCTGGCCAAGGGGTTTATACGGCCCTCTACCTCTCCTGCTGTCGCTGGCATCTTCTTTGTCAAGAAGAAGACCGGGGAATTACAGAGAATTAAATAACATCACTATTAAGAATCGTTACCCTCTTCTGCTGATCTCTGAACTGTTGAATCATGCCCACAAGGCACAAGTTTTTACTAAGATCGATCTCCGTGACGCCTATAACCTCGTGCGAATACGTAGCATAGAGACAAATGGAAAACGGCCTTTAGGTCCAGATACGGTCAATTTGAGTATTTGGTCATGCCATTCGGACTCTGCAATGCACCTGCCACTTTTCAACACTTTGTTAATGATATCTTTCGCAATGTTTTGGACAAATTCATTATCATATACCTTGACAATATTCTGATTTACTCATCCTCCCTGGCCTCTCACCGTGAACACGTACAGATAGTGCTATCTCGTCTTCGACAACATCAATTGTATGCCAAGGCAGAGAAGTGTATATTCAAAACTTCTACTGTAGAATTTTTGGGATTCCTTTTATCACCTAATTCTATCAAGATGGACTCTAAAAAAGTGACGGCTATTCTTCAATGGCCTCCACCCACTGACCGCAAAGGGGTCCAACGCTTTGTCGCATTTGCCAACTTCTATCGAAGATTTATCCGAGACTTTTCTCGTATTATCCAACCTATTACGGCTCTCACCTCCAAGAGATCTGTTTTTCATTGGACTCCAGCAGCACAGACTGCATTCGAAGCACTAAAGAAAAGATTTACCACAGCTCCTATTCTGACACTCCCCGAACCCTCCAAACCATACACCTTGGAGGTTGACGCCTCGGACTCGGCGGTCGGAGCTATACTGTCCCAACGTCAAGAGAAGGACGGACAATTACACCCAGTGGCCTTCTTTTCACATACTTTAACTCCACCTGAATGTAACTACGATGTGGGAGAACTGGAATTGTTGGCAATTAAGTTGGCCTTGGAGGAATGGGGACATCTACTCGAAGGAGCTATTCATCCAATCACGGTTTTTACAGATCACAAAAAACTTGAATATTTGCACACAGCCAAATGTTTGCAACCCAGACAAGCCAGATGGGCACTCTTCTTCACCAGGTTTTAGCTGCACATCACCTACCGCCCAGATTCCCGCAATGGGAAGGCTGACGCCTTGTCCCGTATGACAGATAAGATTACACCTGCGGAGAACGAAGTGGGCACCATTCTCCAGCCCAAGCATTTTTTAGCCTCTACCCAATCTATTTGGAACATGTTACGCAAGTATTCTTCTCCCTCCAATGTTCCTACTCGACCCACTCTCTACTTTTACCAAGGATTATATTACCTTCACCAAGAGATTTATGTGTCACCTGAGGTCCGTCTTCAGATCTTACAGCTTCATCACGACTCTCCAGCTACAGGACATGGAGGTATTTGAGTTACTAAGGAACTAATCAAATTTGGAACAGGACGTCCATTCTTATGTATCATCCTGTACTACATGTGCCAGGGCTGAAGACATACATACTAAACCCTCAGGTCTGCTACAACCACTTCCCATCCCAGGGAGACCTTGGGGAGACATCTCCATGGATTTTATCACTGACTTACCTCCTTCTCAAGGTTTCACCACACCCTGATTTGCAATTATGCATGTTCTATATTTGTAAAGTAAAACTGATTCAGTATAGCTGCCACCTTCCTATTGCTGTGTCCAAATATATGTATTTTGCTAGATTTATGGTTGAAGTGGAAGCTTCCAGATCGAACCCTAAAATTAGATAATATAAGACATACATTACATTAAATCCCATGTTTTAAAAGTTAAGAGAAGCATACAAATCCCTAAAATGTATTTGTATATAGACGTATTAGCATTAACCTTCACTGGTAACTAAAGGGCCTCACCTAAACCCTGAAAAAACAGCCCCTGTCCGTTATCCCTCCACCAAAATTTACAGTAGGCACTATTCTGATAGGTAGCATTCTACTGCCGGTGTTTGTCTATGGAGATAGTATACCTATGTGCTTGATTTTATTAGCCTGTTAGTAATGAGTGTTACTGAAATTCCTGAATTTTATATTTAGGGGTGTCCACATACATTTGGTCACATAGTCTATTTTATATCTGCTGTATAGGTATTTTTGCTTACATTTTTAAACTGAAGACTTTTTGTTTCCTGATCTCCATCACATGGTCATACCTGGGAATTCTCCGGGTTTCACCCTGGGTCGCAGGAGAGGGGTCTCGACAGGCTCCGCTACCTGCCCATTTCCCCTTTAAATGGGGGTGTTTCCCGCAATGTCAGCGGGGAAGCCCCCTGACATCAGCAGTAACGCAGCCGCCAACAGCAGTAACGCCCCCTGTTGTCAGTAGGCCGTACTGCTGACTTCAATGGGCAGTCCTGGCCGCATCCAGCAAGGGTAGGCTCAGGGTAGCCCGAGCCTGGAAGTTCCCAGGTATGCACATGGTTCATTTAAAATCTATGAAACAAGACTTGTCCAACAATGGCCTATTTTTGCTGAAGCCAGCTCAATATCTCTTACCCCGGTAATTTATAATAAAAAATGTATAACTAGGTAATAAACTTCCTTTAGGTTCATTAATTAGTAATTAATAATGTATTAGCAATGCTAAAAAGTGTGGCATTGAACATTCCCTTATAAGACTACATTGCACTCTAGACAACTTATACCCAAGTGAGGGCTAGCAACATTCGGCCCACAGCCTTGTTCAACTAAGAGGCTCATTAATAAAGCAGCACAAAACACATTTGCAGAGAGAATGCTCCATATGTACAGTCCTGTCAAAAACACATGTATAGAATGTATAGAAACAGTCATCACATAAATACCACATAAAGACTTACTTTCTTTTGACCAGTGGCTACATGAATTGCTATAAAAATACTAAATTGTATTTGCTAGTACAATCACTCTAGACAGTAGATTTCATATATTTACTATCCTTGCTGCTGAGGACTCTCTGCCCTGAAATGTAAAATGTCCAATCATAACTTCATATTCTTAAAAATATGACTTTTAATAACCAAATCAACAGAGGTTAATTTGTATTCTCTTTGGGTAGATTTCTATGAACTTCATATTCCTTCCACAATTCCTCTTTTGTAAACAAAACTATCACATCAAGATTCTTATCAAAAGCAAATTGTTCAATTACACTTATTTGTATAGCCTTTCTCTGTAGCCTTTTTGGGTTCCATATTGCCATTTTCTGGATTCTGACGCCCATAATGCAGATGATAACATAATGTCTATTTAGAAAAATACAAATGTATAATCTTCTTGTTATCTTTTTTCAATACATAATATGTGACTGGTTCTTGCTGCCGTTTTTTGACGGTGTTCGAAAGTCAAATGTTAATATTAGTAGCTAATGTTGATTTGAAGAAGGTTTTAAGTAAGATGCAACATTCTATTGCTTTGTTGTTTTTCCAAACATGAATCATTTAAATATTCAAATAATGTAATAACTGTATATATCAAATGCCAATAACTTCCTACACTAACAAAATAATCTTCAAAGTTGCTAAATCAGCAAATTGTCTTCCCACCATACATTTTAATAGTTTAACTCTGGACGCGTCCCAATCTCTTCAGCCTCAAGCCAAGCCAATAGGTTTCTCTCATTTCTCCTTAAATGGATGATTTTAGACTTACTGAAATCAGGGGGTAAATCCATTTTGTAGCTCTTTCCAATTTTTCAGCAAGTAGAAAAAAATATTGCTTGACCCCAGACTGACACTCAGATCTCTCCTTGGATCAAGAAGCTATTTGTGACATTGCACATTGTAGCCTAGTTTGTTGTCTATAAAAATTCCCAAATCCTTCTCATTTTTTGTTATCCCTAATTCACTACCATATAGGGTGTAAGTTGCTTGTGAATTCCTTACCCCGAAATGGATAACTTTTCATTTATCTACATTAAATTCCATCTTCCATTTGTGTGCCCAGTCTATCTAAATCTCTCTCCAGCAAAATAATATCCTGCTCACATCCAACTAGATTACATCCACTGCAACACCTTGATCTACATTTGTGATTACTTCTTCGTAGAATGCAATTAAGTTAGTTTGACATTACCTATTTTTCATAAAACCATGCTGATTTTTGCTAATAACACTGTTCTTCTCAATGAATTACCGAATCTTATCTTTTAATAACCCTTCAAATACTTTTCCAACCACAGAAGTTAAGATTACAGGTCTATAATTTCAAGGCAAAGAGCTTGAACCCGTTTTAAATATACTGCCGACTAGCACATGTAAAGTATTGTCACCTTGAACACCTTGACTTGTCTGCTGTTCATAAACATATACTTTTATGGGGTAATTTACAGTGGGGGGCTTCCAAAATGTCCCAAATGTGATAATGGCCCAATTAAGCAATTTCTGAAAATTACACATTTGAAAACGAAAATGCGCATATTCTAGTTTTGCCCTCATAGCTTCCTCATAAAAAGCATGAACCATGCATGCGAGGCCTTGTTGGTGAACACAATTTAGTTTTTTTCTGCCGTTGCACATATTCTATACAAAATATAATATGAAATCTAAAGCAACATATGCAAAAAAAACCCAAAAATATAAAAATACCTCAAAATTTGGCAAAAATGTAATATATGATAAAATCCCTGTTTGAAAAGTGTCAAAATGACCCTAGTTGTACACCTTGACTTATCTACTGTTCATAAACATATAATTTTGGGAGGATAATCAGTATCTGTGACAACTATTGCAGTTATTAGCCTACCATGCCAAATTTAAAAAAAATTACATTTTAAAAACGTGAAGCATGCCTTGCAATATTTGCCCTGTACAGGTCAAAATAGATGAAAATCCTGGCCATATTGGGTGGTTTCCAAATCAGGACAAGTTAATGAATATACTTTGGATAAATTTTTCCCATTGGTTCAATGTGTGTACAATTTGTATGTATACAAAACTGTAAAAAATGCGTTTTTTCATTTCCCCCCCCACTTTTTCCAGTTTATTTCAAACAAAACAATGTACTACCCAGCTTAATATGGTTTCAAATGAAAGTCCTACTTGTGCTAAAAAAAACAATATATGATTTGTGTGGGTGCACTAATTGATAAGAGAGAAATTACAGTTGAAGAAAGACACACTTCTTACTTGCCACAACTTACAAATTATCAGTGTGGGATTGTTATATTTCACAAATTTCTAGTGACACTGTTGTTGATAAGTAATCCCTACAAAAGTGTGTTCCTTAATACAATTACTGTAAACAAGACTTTTAATGAAAAATGAATGTCTGGATTAGGAGATAAATAGTTTAATTCAACCCTTTTATACTATTTTTAAAAGATCAGAAAATACCTTTTACATGCAAAAGGTAAGTTAAGCATTAAACAATGATACGCTTACAAGATTAGGAAAATGTCACTTTTTGCCCCTGCCTACTGTTAACTACAACTCCCATTCTGTTCTGGTAACAGAGTGAGACTTCACCATTGCCAAAGTCTAACACTTCTACTCGCAATATTCTTACCATCGTTCTGCAATCTATATTATTGCATGAAATGTCTCAGTATACTCTTGATAAAGCATTATTTTTTTACTATTATTATTTTTAATTTGGTATTTGGATGGACTGCAGATATCACTTTTTTTAAATCAGCTGTTCTAAATTCTTTCATTTCTTTTGAGACTCTTTTTCATGTAATTTATAAGGTCGATAATAACTGCTACCAGTACTATACCTTAATAAAAAAGAAAAGAGCCTTTTGTTACAAAACATATTCCTAATATTTTTTTTAAACTGCAATTCTCTGAATTATAACTGTTGTATTGCGCAGCTGGGCAAAGCTCCAAAGGTG
This sequence comes from Spea multiplicata, assembly GCA_009364415.1. Taxonomy (NCBI): domain Eukaryota; kingdom Metazoa; phylum Chordata; class Amphibia; order Anura; family Pelobatidae; genus Spea; species Spea multiplicata. Next base: position 40,782,616 of record VKOC01000002.1, on the reverse strand, counting down.
TAACAGGAACACATAATCAGAGCAAGCTTGATTCAACTTCCTTCTCCTGTTCTCATTACAGTTTTGTAGCAGTTACCAGAGACCCTCACAAAGCCTGTCATTCCTCTGTACTTCACTTCTGTTCTATGGATTATGGCTGCTTTTGGGAACAGACTTTTGAAAGGACATCATAAGCCAAGGTAACGTTCACTTTTAACACTGGTAAAGCACCGCAGGTTGGATTGTTACTAAGTAGAGTTATGTTGAAAAAAGTGTTTGTTTTACTATCACAACAATTTTGTCTCTCTTTTTAAATGAAAAGTTATATTTAGCTGCTTTGGGGTTACATAAAAATGTTATTTTGGGTCAAAGTTGTAAAAACTAATCTTTTCACCATAGCAACCAATGGTGTGATCCAGTCAGCAAGCAAATTCTAATGCTAGCTATGGCGATGGGACCGCCTTTCACGCTTTGCACTAAAATCACTTTTAATTAAAAAGTCCCATTATAGGTATTCTGTATAATAAAAGTGTCTAGTAAATATTTCATGTGGTAACAGGAAATAAACTTAGGTATACAGAGCAGTCCTGGTGCAACATGATAAATAGGGCACAGTAGGCATGCACAATTCATTTGATGCTATGGTGACTTTTAATACTTTGCTCCAGAATTGCTATCTCTCCATAATGCCCACTTTTTACTTATGTCTGCTCTTTCATAAATAGGAGAAGAGAGGGATGTAGAAAATGACACAGAAGAAGAGAGAAATGGGTAATAGATGACATAAGGGAAAAAAGTTGTAGGTCTTGTTGAACGGACTGGGTTGTAGGAGATGAAGCAGCATAAGAAGCAGAAGTGGTACGGTAATACTGTACATTTGGAGATCTTGAGGGGAGAGGCTTATAGATGTAGATGGTGAAAGAGACTTGAGTGGGGCAGTAAAGTGTGGAGATGGTGATGCAGAAGGGAGGAGGTAGAAGGTTTGAGAAAGAGAGTTTGGTACTCAGGGGCTGCCAAGGAAAGAGGGACAGAACAAAAAAAAACAGAGAGAAAGTTGGAAATACAGAAGGTAAGAGGGGAAGACAAAGGGGGTAAGAGAGTGAGAAAAAAGAAAGAGAGAGAAAAAACGTGCACATAATTTTATTGACCAGTTCATATGCTAGAATATAAAATAATGGCTATAACTAGAGTTCAGGCTCATATAAAATCCTTTGGGAGAAAGGATATGCTACTTAAATATCTGTAAAGAAATATAAGAGTATATACATTGCCCGCATTTCTCTTTATCTTGCATTAATATCTGCTGTCTTTTATTGCAGTAGCAGGGATTCCAATTTTTGGTGGTATCCTCCCAGTTTGGTATATTTTTCACTTCTAACTCAACTTCAATGTCATTAGCATCAATTACATTAATGTTTCCCTGCTATTGATATACCTGTTGATACTGATTATGTTTTACCTTTAGCTTCCTTAAGAGTAAAGAAGCCTCTTCACAACAAAATGCAGTTAGTCAGTGGCATCACTACAGGGCCCCCACCGAATTTGGAACCACCGAACGGACACCGGATGTACAGATTGCCCGGTCCCGAGCAGCCTCATTGAAAGCGGAAGTGAAACACTCTCTTTTTTTCATATATATTTTTGATGCGCAGGAGAGGGATGCCTAGCAAACGTTCGCCGCCCCTCATTCTCCTCCGCGAGGCCTCTACCTCTATCACCGTGCCGGCATTTCATGCTGAGCGCCAGAATATGATGTTACATACCGCCGCTCAGCAGTGAAGCAGTGTGCATCACGGCAGAGCAGGAAGACAGAAGCCCCGTGCTCCCGCCCCAGGACTTAAAGGTGAGTGAACTACAAAGGGGGGAGAGGGTTAATAGTGAGTGGGGAAAGGGGAGGCAGAGGGGTTAGAAAATGATAAGAGAAGGAGAGGATGTAGAATTGTCTGAATGAGGGAGAGTATGAATTAATGTGTGGATGAATTGTGTAAATGAGGGTATGAATTAATGTGTGGATGAATTGTGTAAATGAGGGTATAAATGTGTGGATGAATTGTCTGAATGAAAGTGTGAATTAGTGAGACGACCCTGATTATAAGACGACCCCCCAAATCTGAATATTAATTTAAGAAAAAAAAGAAAAAGCCTGAATATAACGACAACCCTATAGAAAAAAGTTTACCGATAAATGTTTAATCATGTAAACTATTTTTTTTCTAATAAAAGCTAGATTGAGAAATATATATATATATATATAATAATTATTATTGGTGTGTGTGTGTTTTCAGTGGTATGACTTAATGGTGGACATTATTAATGCACCCGCCAGCTTTGACAGTGGTATCTGGTGTGCCCCCCTTTATATTGTTTCTCGAGTCATCACTGCAGTTAATTATTCACAGAAAGAGGTATAATCACATAAATAAATATGGAAAACTAGTACAGAATGCAATTTTTTACTAAAAGTTATTCTTGTAAAATGTTAAAAGTTTGTATAAAATTTCTTTGTACAAAAGAAACGGCACACAGTTACTACTCTTGTAAAATGAAACCCAATGAAAGTTGATCGTACACAAATGCCTAGCAAATTTAAAAGCTGTAACTCGATTGGCACCTACTAAAGAGATAACTCAGAAGGTAAATTAATCACTGGCTTTTACTAAATGCATTTTACTCATCTGTGTTTAACATAATCATTTTGGCTCCCGCTAAACAAACCAGTCAGGGAATAGACTTTAAAACAATTTATTCAGTAGAAAACTAATATAAGAATTTAATGAATGATGTGGTGATATCTGAATATTGTCTCCTACTTTCAGGATTGTAATACAAATACATGGAAGAGATAGTTCCCCTGATAAGTAAGTTAACTAATATGACATTTATAAAATAAAAAAGTAGAAAAAGTCTCTTGCTAACAGCCTTTTTTGGAATTAAAATGTATTAATAAAGGAAAACTTTAAATGGCAAATACTTAGCATTACAGTGCAAATTATAGTGGTCCTATACAGCTTTGATGTAGTAAAGATCCTTCAAATTAGAAGTACTCATATAGAGTTTCGGGGTAGTTGCAAAGAAACATTTCTGGTAAGACAATATGTCTTTCTCCAAGGTTCTTCTACTTTTAACCTAGGTTGGGTTAAGAATTTGGTTTTGCTGGAATTATTCCCTGTGGTAGTAACATTAGACTTGGTTCAAGGAATGGGTGAATAAAATTATTTTGCTTCATTGTGATAATATGGGAGTGGTTTGGATGATTAACACTCTAAGAGCAAAATCTATTAATTTCCTGAGGAGGCTGGTATATCTGTGTTTTAGAGGTACTATTTGGATTAAAGCTAGGCACATTCTAGGTAGTAAGAATGCATTGGTTGATTCTTTGTCCGGTTTTGATTTTAAGCTCTTCAGAACTAGGGCTCCGCAGGCGGAAAAGAAGGGGGCTTGCAGGTCCGGGATGCATTTGGGATTTAACTTAACCCCGATTAGTAATTTATTGGTGAATTATTTGTCTAAAACCATGTGGGAATTGTGCACCAAGGCATGGAAAGCTTGGTCTACATTTATGGAAGGAAAATGTCTGGGTGTATTTGAGGGAGGGATTGAACGGGCCTTAAAATTCTTTGTTAGTTTAATTAATAGAGGTTTTCCAATAGCTAGTATTGATAGGTATTTGTTAGGAGTCTTTTTCTTTTTCAAGCTAGCTGGTAAACAGCCTATGTTCAAGGAATTAAGCAAGTGCTTAAAGGTTATGTAGTTGACCCAAGGAGCCGGATTCAAGGAGGCCTGTATTGGAAATGATCTTGGTTAAATGAAATCAGTTGAGTTGATAATGTTCATTTTATGTTTGAAAGAACCTTTAACAGTGTTCTTTTCATATGGTGTGAAATTGTACCACGGTTATTATGGGCCAATGGGCCAGATAACAGTGTGATAGTGTGTCATGGTTATGGAAGGGGTTTTTAGTTTCAGACATACAGAGTTAGAAGGCAGTTCTGATGGTCTGTATAGAAATGGTGTTCATTTATTGGACATTGGTTGTGACAATATATATATATATATATATATATTATATATATATATATTAATATTATTTATTATTTTATTAGATTTTTAAAAAACTTTTTCTCCTTTTTTTTCCTTTGATGATTACAGGTTGCAACATTGCAACATTTAAAAGAGTGTACATTAATCATATGCATACAATATGATCAGGACAGGTTTGACTTGGCAAGTATAATCATATGTTTGAAAATATATCTAACATAACAATAAATTGAACCAAAATAAGAAACAGTATACCATAGTGTTGTTTGTGATATATTTAATGTTGATTTGCAGATTATGGTGGAACAGGCCTCAAATGATTTTTAAAGTAACCATTTGCGGCAGTTGGGGTGAACTGTTAGGTTGTAAAGTGATGCCCTCTGACTTATAGGGTGGTTGGCATGGTTCTTAAATTGAATTTGGGTGCTCTGGGTATAGGCCAAGAGCTTGTATATACCGTATTTATCGGCGTATAACACGCACTTTTATAACTAAAAAACAAAGCTGAAATCCTACCTGCGTGTTATACGCCGATAAATCCTACAGCTGCATGATTTGCAGCAACGTCTCCCTCACTTCCGGTCCTGGCGGGGGTGCGTGTTATACGCCGGTGCGTGCTATACGCCGGCAAGTACGGTAGTTATATATATTTGTGATTGCGTTATTGAATGGTTACATTTTCAGTTATTGTTTGTTGGTCCTTTTGCTCAGTGTGTTAATTCCTGGAAAGTGTCCAGTGTTTGAAACACATAGACAGTTGTGAACAAATTAACAGTTGTCTCTCACTGATTTCAATTTACAATTTCTAAACATGTATTTATTATTATTAAAAACATGCTTAAAAGCACATTACTCATATCAAAAACAACTACAGGGATATACTTGCACATCTATGGCTTTCTAATTTAAATGTAATGATTGACACCCTAAAGGGTTTTTTTCTTTTTCTTTCGCCCACTCAAAATACGGTACTAGTAAAGTAATACTCTTTTATATGAGCATACATGTCCGACTACTTGTAAAAAAAAAAAATAGAGAGATTTTTGTCAGGAAGACAAACTTGTTAGTGACAATAAATTTGTCCACACATTAGATTTATTTACCTTCAAAGCAAAGTGTCTTTCATTTGAAATTGGACAGACACCAGTTTTACAAACTGTACCGTGGTTAAAAACCATATTATTACAGATATAATTTAGCTGCGGAAGGATTACTGAGTTTAGGGGCTACTCCAGTCCCTTTGTCACAGAAGCTGCGTATTCGTGTTGGAGTTAGAATTTCATCCTCATCTGCCTATAGAAAGAGGCATTTATGGGTAAATATTTTAGGAAAAAATGATCTTTATTTCTTTCTAGCATTGAATCATGTGATGGGATGCACTGCTTGCCCTGCACTAGGTATCTATGAGTGGCTTACCTTGTCTTGAAAAAAATATACATATGTTTTTTGTAGGTAAGGTGTAGTATGCTTCTTATAAGATTGTCACTTAAATTGAACCACAGCACTCTAAGTTAATAAAATATCGCCTCTGGCAATCTGGATTACGTCCATTTTTTCTGTATTTTTTCCTAAACGTGAAGGTCAAGGTTATTTTTTATGTAAAGCCTATAAAAATAAACTTCAATTTTTACATTGTCTGTGAACTTTCAATAAGAAAGTTTGAAAAACATAAAATAAATGATTGATTTTCCACATCACAATGTCGGAAGAAAAATAAAAGAAGCATATTGTGATGCATATTAAAAATCTAACACTACTGAAATGATAACAAATGTGAAAAGGATATGCCTTTTATATGGAGCAGAACATATTTAGTGATCATGGCAACAAGGGGACTGGCAATGTGGAAATATGAGGAAGTAAAAGAATAGAAATATAAAGTAAATAAACTTGAATACTTGGCAGGCATTTCTTAGCAGCTAGAATACATAAAATTCAGTTATGTATTATGTATTTATATTGTCTGTTACAGGAGACAATGCAATGCAGTTTCAAGAATTTTCTACAGCCCTAAGCAAATGATATAGTTTCTATTACTTAGCAAAGGCAGTGCTCCATAAGATCTCATTCTGATTTAATGTAATAGGAAAGTGTGTTCCCTTTTCATAAAAGTGCAAAGAAGGTTTAAACCCTTGAAAGATTGCTCTCTCTTTTTTAAGATAACTAAAGACAACCAGATTTTAGTATGATATCTGGGAATGTTTTAATGCATTATGTATATAATTCATACTGGTTAAGGAGTTGTACGTATGCATTTTATTTTCTGGAATTGAAAACAATTGCCTCCATAGTAAAAGAGGTATAATAATGTTTCTGAGGCATACACATTATTTCTTTGTATCAATAATGTGATTTTAACTGGTAGTATTTAATAAAGTGGTAGGATTGTAGTACTTTTGGCTGTCCTGCCCTTCTAGCTGTTTAAAAGTATTAGGCCAGTCATAGAAGTACTTTGCTAAATTTAAAGGGACAGTGTATGGGTTAGTATTGCGCGGTTGAACACATATCCTGCAAGGAAAATAGCAGCGGCAATCAAAATGGTAGATGCATAGGGGGATTCTGCAGACACCATGCAAATCGTGTAAATTGAAAGGGTTATCATATGTTTTGCGTAGGACAATGTATCCTTCCTTTTAATTTGGCTTAAGGGGAATGGTTGTTTTTTATTAGCTTTTTGTTACTAAGAAATATATCAGTGGACTGGGACAAAAAATAGGCCCGGGCATTTAAGACTGAGCAGCCCATTTTTATTTATTTATTTATTGTTAAACCAAATTCTGACAAATTTAATATACCATTTCTTTGTCTATTAGTTATATTTCAGCATGCTTTTGTCACTGTAATCAATTAGCATTACAAAAATATATAATAAATGAATCATAACGTCATGCACTTTATAAAGCTTTGATGAAAAGATTCAAAACAGTAACTAATCTTTGACAATTTAGTTGGTACTTAGAAAAAAACTACTGGCAGTGTGGTACTCCTTGGGCCTTGGTTGGTCAGATCACCCTCACGACGAGTGAGTAGGGTGAAACTCAGACCTCAAACCACCCCAACTGAATTGCGGCGCTCAGCCAATCCTCTAGGCGGAGCAATGTGACTAAAACAAGTCATCATACACGGGACCCACAATTTAGTGCCACTAATCCTTTTTAATAAGATACTCAGGTTGAAATAGAGTAAATAACACAATACCTTTACTTTTACTCTCAATTTGGTCCTACAGAAAGTAAAGGGCCAGAAAACAGATGACTAAATACACACCAGGTCAGGCTCTGCCACCCAGACACACACAAGGACACCCAAACACACACACCAGGACAGGCTCTGCCACACCAACATTTCGTTGGGCCCTGTCCCACGCTCCCTAGCATGCAATCACTCCCTCTGCTACCACACCAAAAAAAATATTCCACACTGACTGCAGATTAGGGGAAGACTGTGAGAATCAGTGCAGTCTTCCCCCCTTCTCACCCTGACCATGACTTTGAGAGGTCCTCTTCTCTGAAATCATTCCCAGTCCCTTTGCCCCTCATTCACTAAGTCATACCTCTCCTTTCCTTCCTCTCTGTGAACTATAGATCAAACACATATAAACAGCACTTGCATGTATAGATCACATACAAATCCTATATTTGCAGGTATGCATAAATGAAGTATGGAAACATACCATATCAGGTATAGATCAACAGAATCAACACAAAAACCAAACTTTGCAGGTATAGATCAATTGAAAATCACATGTTAACTCAGCGATGAAGGTATAGATCTAATAAACAGAATCAGACATACAAACCCTCTATTTGTAGGTATACACTAATAATGTATGGAAACAGAGCGTACCAGATACAGATCAACAAAATAACACACACCCAGCTTTGCAGCTATAAATCAATTGGAATTCACATATAAACTCAGCATTAAAGGTATAGATAACCCCCTAAATTACAGCATAGATCACAGGTTGCACACCCCAAAGCCAGCCCTGGTGTCCACATTGCCCACATAGAACCTGATCAGCACCCAAATTACACACATATTACAGCCCAGCCTGAGCCAACTTTGTCCCCTAACAGCCCAGTGTAAGACATCTTTGTTGGCAAACAGCTCACCCTTCATGTGCCATCTTTGCATTTCTCCAAATCACTTAAACATTCATGATAGACACAAACACTTACACAGTTACTCACTCATTGACACAAATCATTTGCACACATTCATTAGTGCAGTCTCACAAATCATTCAAGCAATTCATCCACACAAATCATTCATTCTCGTACATATTCACACAATTCATCCACACATTTATTCATTCATTCTTGTACGCATTCACACAATTCATCCACACATTAATTCATTCATTCTCGTACGCATTCACACTACCCCCTCTCCCCATCTACCCCTCCCCTTCTTATCTGCCCCTTCTCACTATGTTCCCCCTTCTCACTGCCTTCCCCCCTTTTTCACTATGTACCGCCTCTCACTATCTAACCCCTCTCCCCCTTCTCACTATCTACTCCTCCTCACTATCTACCCCTCCTCACTATCTACCCCCCCTCTGCCCCTTCTCACTATGATATCATATCCCCGCGCTCAGCATGAAACGCCGGCACCGCGACGGAGTCACGGAGAGTGAGGGGCGCCAAGTGGTTGCTGAAAACTTCACGAGCAACCGTCCCTGTCTGGGACTTAAATTAAAACATTGGGGTTTTTTTTACTTTATTTAACATGGAAGATGTTAAATAAAGTTTAAAAAAAAACCCAAAAAACATGATGTTTTCATTTAAGTCCCGGGCTGCCGTGGCGCCCTGTGCCCCTAAGGCCGGCCCTGGTGGGGGCTGCCCAGGCCTCCTGAAGTAGCGGGCCTGGTCGCAGTTGCTGCTGGCTTAAGGGGAAGGTGCCCCTTTTGCCCTGGGTTAGGGACGGCCGTAGAGGCCGCATAGGCCCAGTCAGTCCGGTCCTGAGTGGGCCTATTTTAAGGTAGGGGCCTGGAGCTGCAGCTCCCTCAGCCCCTGCGTCAATCCGACCCACCGGGCAAGTGCCTGGGGTGCCCATTTGCCAGTCCGGGCCTGATCAGTGGCGTATGCATTCATACATATGTCCCAATAGCTTATTGCTAGAAGGCTTAAAGTCTTAATAGTATAATTTCAAATATAATAAACAAACTGTAAAAATACAAAGGGACTTCTTTAGACTTCACACCTATGGCAGTTACAACCAGTGGCGGAACTACCGGGGTCGCAGGGGTCGCGACTGCGACCGGGCCCTGGAGTTTTGCCAGTAAAGGGGGCCCAAGGGGTGCCGAGCGGTGAAAACGACCGCTCGGCAACTCTTGGGCCCCCTGACTGACAGAAATCCGGTACTCCTCTGCTCGCCGCTGCCGCCGAAGCCACCGCCGCTGCCGCTGCCCAGAGTGCAGCATGAGGAGTTTGTCTCGGGTGCCGGCGCTTCACGCAGAGCGCCGGCATATGACGTCATATGCCGGCGCTCAGCAATAAAGGGCCGGCACCCGAGGCAAACGCCTCACGCTCCCAACACAGGAGTTGAAGGTA